>PVKB01000754.1:0-294498 GCA_004027205.1 Ctenodactylus gundi | reverse complement strand
GCACTTGCCTAAGCACTTCTAGGCAAGCACTTTAACCACAGAGCTGTTACTCCAGCCCCATCTCCAGCACTTTCAAAAAATATTTTTATTTTGAAATAGGGTCTTACAAAAAGTCCATTAAGTCTCCACCTTTCCCAAATTGGGCTCAAACTTGTGATCCTCCTGCCTCAGCCTCTCAGAGTGCCCAGATGGCAGACAGGCCTGCACCCCTGGGCCAGGCTAATTCTCACCCCATCTCCCCACTCAGCTCTGAAGACTTCCCTCATATGCATGCAAAGCATTCTGGCTGAGTCTACTGGGGAGCATATGGGGAACCCCTAAACCCCACAGTGAAATGAAGGGGCTTCCTGGCCCTGGGGAAATGAGACCCGTACAAGCTGAGGGTGACCCACCAGGCCCGAAGCTGTTGCTGTGGATGAGTCACAGAGTCACCTGCTCACAACTGCTCACAGCCCAATCCAGCCCCTGCGCATCTGGAAGCCTGGCAGGTGATGCAGCCTGGTGAGCAGGGGCAAAGGGCACCGGACGTGGGAGGAAGCTTCAGCCCAGACAGAGGCTCCTTCCTCATCAACCTTGTGCTAAAGCACTGCCCCGTCTCCGTGCCCTGCCAGTGCCTGGGCAATCACACGGGCTTAGCCCCAGCCCACCCTCCCCTCGCATAGAAGGAGGCCATGCTCTTCTCCACGTACATGCCTTCCACCATGTACGCCATACCGTACAGGACGCCTGCCTGTGGCGTTGGTGTAAGACGAGACATTCAAATAACAGCTAAAAATTAGGCCACTGGCTTGGATTGGGAGCTGTTTGGTTACTTGTCCTGGCACACGTGTGTCCTAAATATACACCGGATGAATGAGAAGCCGCTGGTGTGCTGAGCGGAAGACATCAACATATCAGGGCGCTGGGAACCTAGCCCAGGACTTCAGATCTCCCTCGGTCCAGTACTGGCTTCCTTGCAGAAATGATGACGAAGCTGACATCCAAGGGGTGTAGGAAAAGCAGGGATGGGTGGGACAGTGGCAGGGAGCGTACCGGGCCAGAGGAACGGCATGGGCAAGGTCCTGAGGCAGCAAGAAGCACAATCCAGAAGGGGCTGCCTGGACAGATCTCGGAGCTGGAGCATGAGTCGGAGAAGAGCCTCACTTCCAGGGCAGCACGTTTGTGAGTGCCAAACTGAGTGTGACCCCCGGAGCCGATGGATTCACCTTGCCTGTGGCTGGAATGGAAGGTGATGTATTTCCAACCTACTCCAGGTGCCATTTCACGTCCTTATGCCACACATCGTACTTACCAAATACGAGTATTGTGTTAGGGCATGTCAGGGGCCATGTCAGGGCCTGTGGACATTAACTCATTAAATCCACACGCTGGCCCTGTGATGCTGGTGCTATCACTATGCTGTGTAAAAGGTGAGGTAACCGGGGTGGGGCATGCACACCAAGACAACAGATGACGGTGTGCTGGAGTCTTCAATGGCCGCACGACATGGAGGGCTCACAAAGTCTCTGTGTGGCCCTGGAAGGAGGAGAGGGCCTGGCCCAGGACCTGTGCTGGGGTGAGGAAGTTGAGGAAGACAGATAGGGCCGGGTCAAGAGGAGCTCAGCTGTCAGGGCGTCCACAGTGCAGGAAGGAACAGCAGGTCTCTGTGGTCAGCCCAGCTGGAATGACAGCATCACACCACGTGGCTCTGGGTTCCTGGCACTTTCTCCCCCACTGTATCATCTGTTTTGTGGACACAGCGTCCCCTCACTCTTGAGTGTGACTCGTTCATTTTAGCAGAAAAGTCTCTCCAGTAGAACCCCAAGATCAGCAGAATGGAAGGCAGAGTTGGGGGGACTTGCTTTTTTTACCTATTTTTGGAGGGGGGCACAAGAGATGGAGTTCAGGGTCTTCACAATGACCATATCTCCAACCTCCCCACACACCTTTTGAGACAGGGTTTTTGCTTTGTAGTCTAGGCTGGTCCCAAACTCACTACGGAGCCCATACTGGCCTTGAACTCACAGCAATCTTCCTGCCTCAGTCTCCTGAGTGCTAGAATTACAGGCATGCACCACCACATCCAGTTGATTTTTTTTTTAATGTGGTGCTGGGGAATTGAACCCAGGGCTTTGCTCTCGCTAGTCAAGTGCTCTAACCACTGAGTTATGCCCTAAGCCCACATTATATGTCTTCAGAGCACCAGGCAGATAGGTATTTATCTGGGTATACATTCTGGGCAACAAATTATTTTCCTTCAGATATTTGAAGAGGCTGCCCCTCCTCTTCCAGTTTTAGTCATCACTGCTGAGAAGTCCTCACCTGATAGTTTGGCTGGGTATAGAATTCTGTACTCCCAATTGCTGGCTGAGCTACAGTTGGCAAATTTCATGGCCTCCTGCTCCCTGTCTTCTTATACATGGGTTTGTTTTGTTGGTTTGTTTTTCATTTTTACTTTCTGGAAGCTTTCAGTCTTTTCTCTTTATCCTATTATTCCAAGATTTCATAACAGTTGGCCTTGATGTGGGTCTTTCTGTCTTTTGTTGGGTTGAGCATGTGGCAGATTCAGACAAGCAAACTCATAATTCAGTTCTGGGAATTTAATTATTCAGCAAATGTTATTTTTATTTCCACGAATGTTGCCCACCCCGAGTTCCCTCCATTATTCTCTCTCTACTTCTCTCTTTCTCTCTCAGTATTACTAGAGATCCTGGATCAGTTCTCCACCTTTTTTTCATCTATTTCAATCTGTTCATTTGCTTGTTTTACTTCATCCTCAGGTCCCAAACACGGCATTATTTAAAATGAAAAAATCCAGAAATTTTGTCTATTAATCTTGTTTGTTTGAGTCTTGTTTTGCTCTCCTACCCTTTTTTTTTTTTACATTGTACCCCTCTGCACCCCTAGCCCTCCAGGATTGCAGCATCTCCTCCCCTTGTGATCAGGTCCCTTCCTGATTCAAGTGGGTCCCTAATGGTTGATGGATAAACCTCATGAGGTTGGACGGGGCTTGCCAACCAGGGGAACTCACCACAAGGTAACAGAAGCTAACCATTTCACTAAGGGACCCATGATCGTCAGGAGCAAGCCCATTTTGTAGATAAGGGACCTCTCTCTGAGAAAACTGTCAGCTTACCCAAGTCCCCACAGCTGGTCATAACATCAGCTGAGAACCCAGCTAAGCCCCTCTCCTCTGCGAGGCAGCATCCCAGGCCACTGAGATACACTCCCTCGCAGAGCAGTGGCAGCGGTCCTGTAATAAGTGCTTCCTGTAGTCCAGACAATGTTCTAGGCACCACAAAAACATTAGTTTAATCCTCACAGCAACCTTTTGAAGGAAGGACGCATACCAGCTCCATTCCAGTAACGGGAAGAACAGGGACACTAGGTAACTTGCCCAAGATTACACAGCTGGTAAGCAAAGCAGGCGTGACCCTGGTCAAGTTGGCCCCAGTGACCACTCCGATCAGGCTCCACAAGCCTCAGTTTCCCCATTAGAGTGATGGTGATGTGTTTCTTGATTCAGAAGCTTCTTCTGAGAGCAAAATTAAAAGTATACCTAAGAAACCTGCACTGAATAGACTCAGTAAATATTCTCTTAAGAGAAAAAGCCATTCCTTCTTTAGGCTTCAATTTTTCCTTTTTTATTTATCTCTTTACTTTTGTGGCACTATGTAGTAATTGAGCCCAGAGCCTTCACACTGACCTACATCTCCAGTTTTTTTTTGATTTATTTTGTTTTGTTGAGATTAAGTCACAAAGTCGTCCAGACAGGACTGAAATTTACCATCCTCCTGCCTCAGCCTCCCCCAATGCTGGGATTACAAGGTCTGCACCGCTGGAACCCAATCAATTTCTTCAACTTCAAAATACGGAGCTACTAAGCCTCTTCTGGCCATGAACTTCCTTGGTTCTAAGGGGGGAGGTAGGGGCTGCCAAGATGGGCGGGGCCTAACTCCGGCTCCATGGGGCTTGAGCGGGGAGGGGGGCAGGTAGGGACACACAGCAGCGGGACCACAGGATAAAAGGGAAAACCCAGGAGGTGGGAGCAAATGTCACACGTTCTGGATTGGTTCGTTTCCCCAGCCGGGGCTCAGAGCCTCAGTCTGTGTTCCCAAATAGCTGTGAAGTTCAAATAACAGACCCCAACTGACACATAAAAAGGAACACATGTAACCACTTACGGGCCAATTAATATGGGGGCGGGGAGAAGGCCGCGGGCGGAGCGGCCACGGGGTTGAGACTAGCAAAGAATGATGGCCTCGTTTCCGGGCCTGGGGCTGAAATAGGCTATTATGTGTCATCAGGAAACTTAAGAAGGGGGGAAAACAACCCCTGATCAAAGTCCCTTTTGTCACGTTGTAACAGATTAATAGATGGCAGATTTTGCACTTACGCCGCAAGATGGAGAGGGCTGGCGGTTTGTTTCTTCTTTTCTTCAGCTGCTGGGTCACAGAACCTGACATGGTGACAGCCGGGCTGCCCTAAATGGCTCTCAGGTAGGCCTACCCGGGTTCGAGGGGATGGTGAGGGGCTCCCCCTGCGCTCAGGCAAGCCTGGCGTTCTCGTGCCCAAAGCCTCTGCCCTGATCAGACACCTACTGTGAGCTCCTGGTGGCCTCCCACACGTCACAGAAAAAAGGCACACTTCTACAGCTGGCTGCCAAGTCCCGCCCATCACCCGGGCCTTAGCGGGGCGGGTGGCTCACCTGCGCTTGCCCAGTGCGCCATGCCCTTTGCCCACACCTCCTGGGCCCCTCTGCCGCGGTGTGTCTTCCTGTGAGCTGCCTTTGCCCGAGGCTGTGCCAGCTTCAGCTCCTTTGGGAAACCAGCTCCGACCATCTGCTTTCCTCCACACGCTCTGGGCTGTGTGACCCCTGGCACCTGCGGCACGCATCCTCCCCTAGGCCTTCCTGGGGGCCACAGATTGTCTGTAGGTTTGGCTTCCGGCTGGGTTATATAGACACCAGCGTGCTGCGGGCAGGGGGCGGGACTTCCTGTTGGGTAGCCACAGGGACTTGCTGAATGATTCACCAAGGCTTGAGTGATCTGCAGAAAGAACCAATAGGAATAGTGCTTATGAATTGTCAATCATCTAGAGAACCCGTGGTTTGCTTCTAACCCAGGGAATATTGTAAAGGCGATGGGATGTCACGCCACGATGAGGCTGGGACACCTGTGGCAAAGATGGTACAGTATGAATGCCATTGTTATCACGTTAAAGCAAGCCGCAGCTGGATGGTACAGGCCTGTAATCCTAGCACTCTGGAAGGATGAGGCAGGAGGATCGGAAGTTTCAGCCCAACCTGGGCAATCCGGTGGCTTAGGGAGACCTTGTCTCAAAAAATGCAAATATAGAAATGGACTGGGGGTGTCCTTCACATGTGAAGGCCCTGGGGTTGACCCTCAGTACCACAAAACAGAAGGGTGGGAGAAGGAAAAGAAAAAAGAAACCCTGGATGGTGAGCCTGGAGCCTTGCTACCTGGAGGCAACGAGAAGTCAGAACCCAGGTGGCTGAGAGCTGTGAGGGGTCGCCAGCACAGAGCGGAGCGCCTCCACCCGCCAGCCCCAAGGAAACGATTCAATCCACATCCTTGGTGGACTTGGAAGCGGCTCGTGGATACAGACTTACTATGGAAAACATAATAATGTGCTGTTTCCGGAGAGATACCTGTGGGTTACAGAAGATGGAGAGAAAGCTATGCCCATTTCAGACTCAATGAATTTGCATAGTCCTATAGAGAACGTATGGCAGTGTGCTTAGGGCGCTGTGAATCTTGCCCCCTAACCGTCCTTCTTGAGTCATGTGGCCCAGGATTGACCAATCAGAGAAACCCCCAGTCTCTGGCCATTATGATTGGCTTAAAGATGACTCAACAGAACGAATCAGATTCCCCCAAGAAGTCTTTGCTAACCAAGCTGGTCCAATGAACTTCAGGCTGGAGTCCTATACCTGGTAGGAGCGTTTGGAATAATGAGGGCAACCCCGTGAAACAAAAGCACATCTGAGATCTAGAAAGATAAGCTTGGGACACTCTGAGTTCAGCCATCGCCGAAGTTACCTGCACTTGCTTGGGCTGCTACGTCATGTTTTTAATTTAAAATAGTTTGAACTGGATTTCTGCCCCTTCTGACCAAAAAAGACTTAAGCTTAACTAGTAGTACGGATTGTTCCTTCAGCACAACGTATAGTTTAGCTGTGAGCCTCCTGAAAGCCAAAGCAAAACAGGGACACAGACTGCAGCTTCCTGACGCTTTTAGTCGCCGACATCCCAAGCCAAAGTACGAAAACAAAGAGATTTTTCCCCAGGGCTGCGGCCTTCCTTCAAGGTCTTTTACACCAGCTGTCCAGAGACGCATCTTCCACAGCTGTTTCCGAGATGACGCAGAGACATTCTTGATGTGGCCGAGGCTGCTTTTTCAACAGGCACGATGACAAAACACGTGCTCCCGGCCAGAGAGGTGGGGGGGTGGGGGTGGGGGGAGGAGACATGGGCCCGTGCTAAGTCTCGGTCTGTCCAGCCTCCCTGAGAGTCTCAGCCACAGGCCGCTCGAGGCGCCACTCAAAGACGTCATTTCTTGGGTTGGAAGGTTGGTGTTTCCTTACAAGGGATCACAAAGCCGGAGATTCCGTTCCATGTTAAATAAACAAATGTTTGAATCTGTGTTTTATTGGTTCCACACCATCTGCCATCTGGTGTGGGGGAACAGTGAAAACTGTGGTTTTGTTATGTGTTGTTGGTATTGTTGGGCTGTCTTTTTTTTCCCCTCTACGATTTTGTCCCAGGTTTAGTACTGGAAGCGCCGTGGCTGGTTCAAAGCCACCTCATATCGCACGGCCTAACACTCAGCGACACGGTGGGGGCTGCTCTGGGTCTCCATCTGCTGAGCAGCCTGTTGTGAGAATAGTTCATGTCGACACGTGCAGAGCCCTGCAGCCCAGCTGGAGGGACCTCAGCTTCCCTCTGCGGGGACCCAGAGGCAGCTACCTGATGTCGCAGACACAGCCAGAGCAAAGCTGCCGTGGGTGGAGGGCAAAGAGAATGAGAAAACCCCCCAAACCTGCAGTGCCAGGGAAGATCCCCCTGCCTGCCGCCCCAGATGAGGAAGTGTAGTGACTGAAAGGAAAAGATATGCTCTAGACATGGGTGCAAAGGATCCCCTGCCTGCCCAGGGTCTCTAACCAGGGAAACACCGTGGTGGAAGGAGGGGAATTTTGGAGGGAGGCTGGGCACCTCAGCGTCTCCAGGGCCCAGCTGCTTGGGGCCCAGAGCTACTTGGAAAGGGCAAAATATTCTCTCAGAGCTTCATTTTTCATAATTTTTCAACTGGTTATCAATGTTCCCACTTGTAAAATAGAGACGGACATGGGCCACACGGCCACCAAGAAGAGCGTGTCCCAGCCTCACCTGTGGCTGGGCAGGGACCGTGGCAAACATGCCCTGGTGGGAAGGGCCTCAGGTACTGTGTGGGCTCTAGTGATGGGGACACTACAGGAATCCAGCCCTTGGGTGCCCACCATTAGCAAGAAGGCCCAGGTTTGTGGGGTTTAAGGAAAAATTGAATGCCTAATGTTTCAATGCTAATAGTTACTGAAATTACAGGTGAGGTGAGGGGCAGGGGGCCCTTTGGCCCCATGAACCCATGTACAGCTGTTACGAGGCCCACATTTCTCTTAGGGTCCCACAGGGAAGGATGCCCAGAGCCGGACTGACTTCAAGCCGGGTGCCAGGACCACAGTTTCCCTGGCAGAGGCGGGAGGCCCAGCCCAGGAGGGCCCCGCAGATGCTAACTCCTCTGAGCTCATTCTCCGGGGCCTAGGAAGGGTCCTTGCTAAGAGGCTCCAGCAGGAGTGGCACTCCAGGACCAACCCAGCCTCTGGGACACGGTGACCACCCTGGGCCCCTCAGGCTCTGAGTATTTCTACTCTCTGTTCTGCCATTAACGTCTGGGAGAGGCAGGAGCTGTGCCACCATCTGTGCTCTGTGACAGAGCTCGTGCACAAGGACACGCCGCCTGTCCCCACAGCGTGCTCCTCTCTTGGCTTCTCTCTGGTAAAGCCAGCCACTCCCTGCCACATGTGACCCTCTGTCGCTGCCCAAAGAACTTCCTTCTTGTTCTCCTCCAGGTCATTATTCTGTTGCGTTTTCTCTCTAATCCAGGTGTGAAGAAGTCCTTGGGGCATCTGAGGCTCCCAGCATGTCAAACACGTGCCCAGAACAACGCTTCTACGTCCTTTTATGGTTTTATGACTCTGACTTGGTACTAAATCATTATACTATAGGGCCCATGTATCAAGAATAGATACAGCTGGGCCCGGTGGCACAAGCCTGTGACTCCAGCCCCTGGGAGGCTGAGACAGGAGGATTACAAGTTTGAATCCAGTGAGGGCCATTTAGTGAGACCCCATCCCAAAATCAAAACTAAAAACTGGGCTGGGGATGTAGCTCAGTGCGAAGGCTCTGGGTTCCACCACCAGGACGCAGAATAAAAGTTGTATAAGCGTAAGGAAAACCTTGGTACGACACTGAAATGACAGCAGCGGAAAGGCAGGCAAGCTTTGCTGGTGGGGCCGCCATCTTGGGGACCTCTCAGAACCTCAGCTGCCACCCGGCTGGGAGGGAGTGGCCACTCCTACAGGGTGACGGGGGTGGGAAGGACAGGGGAGGCAATAAGGCACAAGTCCTCACCTAAGAGCCAAGGGGAGCAGACTGGGTCCCAAACCCAAGTGGGCACAGAAAGCACACCAAATCCAAGACAGCTCCAAGACCAGGACCAGGCTGCGGGCTTCTGGGGGCGGAGTCGGCCCAGCTGGTCTCTGGGTCCCCAGGCCCAGCACAGCCCTGGCCGTGGACGTGGTGCCCTGCGTGTCACTGTGGCAGTGGTTCACACAGACACCACCCAGAACTGACAGGGCTGCCGTCCCCAGAGCTCCTCCATCCGCGCAGGCCTCAAACCAGCCCTGTGCAGCAGAACAGTGCCCCAGCCAGAGCTGGGAACTGAGGCCCACGGAGGAATGTCAGGTCACACTGCGATGTCAGATTTCCAGGCTCCTGGCAGATTCCTGGTCCATTTCAGAGCGGGAGCCCTTGGTGACTAGATGGGTGGGCCTGGAGGCAGGCACTGAGGAGACCAGAGACAATCAGAGCAATGAACAGATTTGCTGCTATGTCAGATACAGACCTTGCCCAAATTCTATAATGGTGGTGACGTCAGACTTTAAAGACTTAAGAGAATCTATGAAAGAGACCCAAAATGAAAGTAGTTGATGTTGACTTGTATCATTGTTTGACTCCCCACGGCTGTGCACAGTGGCTGGCACAGAGCGGGGCTCAGTTGTAGGCCCCAAAGTGGGAGGCGACCGCTCGAGTGCCTGCATAGAAAAAAGCTGGCTCCTCACCCCACTCCCATCCATTTACTGGCTCGGTGGCACAGGCCCGTGATTTCAGCACTCAGGGAGGTTGAGACAGGAAATTTGCAAAATCAAGACCGTCTTGGATAAGTGAGTGACTTAATGAGACCCTGTCTTAAAAATAAAATAAAACAAAAAAATGGGGGGCTGGGAATGCAGCTCTGGGTGGAAAGCCCTTGGCTTGATCCCTAGTACCACACACACACACACACACACACACACACACACACACACACACAAAATGTAGCTGTTAGTACATGTAGACCAGTGTCTGGCGGGGTATCAGGACATCTCAGTTGCTGGTGGGACTGAGACTCTGAGGCCTTCCAAGTGGACAAGAACCCAAGAACCTCAGGGCTGGCAAAATTCAAGCAACACCTGCCCACACAGGCACACACAGAAATGCACACGCATGCAGGCTCACACACACACATAAGCACATGCGGACGCCCTACACAGAGGAAACCACATCCAGCGTCAGCTGCCCCCAAGCTGAAGAAGAAACCGTGAGGGGGTGACCCCCACCCCCAGTAATTCAAGATGTGGGATCCAAACCTCCCCCGCCTGATGGGAGGGCCATCCCACACCTGCTGGGCAGGCCTGTGACCTCTGCAGGGAGGGAGGTGCCTCTGTGGCCACAGAGGGTACAAACCTCGCTCAGAGATGCCCAGTAAAGCCTGGTGGGCACCGTGGGGGATGTGCGTCTGGGACATAAAGCCACTGGAGGAGACCTGCTAGACCCAGCTCCCAGGCCCCCGGAACCCCTGGCCCGTGCCAACGTCCAGCCTCCTGCCCAGCGTGGAGCCACAGGCCACTTCCTATGCTGTCATCTGCCCATCAGTTCCAGCTGAGCGACAGGGACAGTCCCCACCCACTTCCTGGGCCCCTTCCGCACAGGTGATTCCAGAACATACTCTAAGTGCCTATGCCTTTCATGGAGCTAGACATCCCCCAGGCAAGAGGCACAGACCTTAAGCACCTCAGAGAGTGCCCACCAAACCTCCGCTGGACGGCCAGCAAGGAGACTTCCGGGCAGAAGGCTTTTTCTATCTTGGAAAGCCATGGGCCATCCCTGCAGCTCCCCCATCTCTCCAGATGGGCAGAAAGGAGTTGTGGACCCTGAGGTCAGGGTCTCTCTGGTCAGGTCCAGGAGCCACCGATCCCTGCTCTACACTCCGTGGCTTCCACGGTGGCCTCTCAGGCGGTCCTGGGTACTTCCCAAGCACGGAGCGCTGGGACACGCCCCTCGTGTGAGCTGCCCCCTGTACCGCCAGGACCCACAGTTCTCCTCCTTCCACTTCCAGAAAAGGCACAGGGTCCCTGAAAATGGCCGCCACACACCGTACTGGAGGCTGTGATTTCTAGTCTCAGCCGGGCCTCCGCTCCGCCGTGCATGTGTGGGACAGTCACCTCCACCATTCTGGGCCCAGGATCTCATCTTGGAGGTGGATGAGGAGGGCAGGTGACCTGCAACTTCCCTTCCAGACCTGCCCAGGCGCCCACCGCAGGGACAGCCTGGGCACGGACCCACGGCGCCTGAAAGCCAGCGCCACACAAGTCACGAGCACAATCTGTGGCCCCTGGCTGCTGGTGCGGTGAGCTATTTCCACGCCAGGGACTGGGGAGCATCCTGGAGACGCCCACGCAGCCGCATGGAGCACTGCTCCTGCGTCCAGGTGTGGAGGAAGAAAGCCTGCAGCAGAATGGTGGCCTTGGCGGGCAGAGGGAGCCGGAGATGGGGACCAGGGGCGGAGCCCAAGTCCCACCCTGAGGCCACACACCTGGTCGCCTATGGACATGCCACTTGACCTGTCAGGGTCTGGGATTCCTCCCAAGTCACAACAGCCAGGCTGGAGCAGCCGACTGAGGAGGTCCGAGAACCGGCAGGAGACACAAGACCGGGCCCAGGGAACAGCGTGGGCTTGATGAGTTTAGGAAGGTGCCCGCCACGCTGGTGGCCACGGAGCCGTCCAAAGGGGGGGGGGCAGGGGGGGGGCGGGGGGGATGCGCCAAGCAGGTGGAGAGCAGGTGGCATTCGCTGCCACCGCGGGGTGCCTGAGACAAAGGCCCTGAGCCCCATGGGCGAGGCGCTGGAAAGAAAGGCTGGAATTACCCTGAGTCGGGCGGAGACTCCACCACCTGCTAACCAAGCGCCTTGGCATGTGCCTGGGCATCTCCAAGCCAGGGTCCCCTCCTCCTCAGCAGAAGGTGGTGTCCTCCCAGTGGTCTCGTGAGACGTTGGTGGCTGGCACGGAGCGGGGCTCAGTTGCAGGCCCAAAAGTGGGAGGCTACCGCGCGAGCGCCTGGGTAGAAAGAAGCTGCCTCCGCGACCTCCCGAGCCTCGGAAGACCCCGGTCCTGCTGCGGGCTCGGCTTCCTTGCTCGCCCTTGGCATTCTCTCTCTCTCTCTCTCTCTCTCTCTCTCTCTCTCTCTCTCTCTCCACACACAATGAAAGAAAGCAAAAACCACAGTGGCCCGGGTGTCCCCAGGCACAGGGAAAACATGTGTGGAACAAGTGTCCAACGCCATAAATCAAACCCTGGGAGCCGCATGAAGCGGATCCCAGCCTCCTGCTCCGGTTGCGTCAGAGTTCCCCCAGCCAGGGATGCCCGGAAGTCTGGGCCAGCTCCTCGGGCCACTCCTGCTGCGGCTGGCCCCTTCTCAGGAGCGCGAGAGTGCCCAGAGACAGAGGGCCAGGGCGGCATGCTGCTGGCCCTTGGATATTTGTCTCAGCAGGCCAAGAAGATGGTTAGAAATCCTCAATGTGCAGACAGTCCCTGGTCCCCAGAGTGCAGGAAGGCCTGGGGGAAGGGGGCGGCTCAGACTCCCAACAGGCCTGACTCTCCATAGCTGGGTGATACCAGCCTGTAAACCGCCCTCTGAGCTCTGGGTTCACCACAGAGAGGGAAGGGCTTGGGTGATGGGACTACTGGAGCTCTTTGAGCACGGGATGTTGCTGAATTTCTCTGGCCCACTTCTCCTCAGGCCTCAGTTCTCTGTGAGGGAGAAGTTGCTGGGTGTCAGCTGTATGCCAGGCACTGTTCTGGGCACTGGCCAGGCCAAGGACAAGAGGCTCGGTCCCTGCCCCTCTGCTGCTGAGGATCTCACAGCCTGTGACGGGAGCTCTGTGTTCACACAGAGATGGCCCGAGACAACACACCCTGGAGTGCCCGTCCGCCCCTCCAGGGAGCTGGGGACAGTTCATAGAAGAAGGCGCAGCTGAGCATGAGTTCATCACAGGAGGACAGAGTACACGAACACTCGTGTACATGACAGCCCAGGGAGGGATGGAAGGTCGTGAGTCCAAAAAGACAAGTTGGGGACACAGTGTGGAAGAGTCTGAGTGGCTGGCACCGAGCCGGTGCTTTATCCTGTGAGTAACAGGGAGCCACTGAAGGTTTTTCTAGCAGGAAACTGGCAAGATATGAACTTCAGACACTTTGTGTGGACAGCAACAGAGCCACCTGATTTCCGACCATGGCCACGGGACAGACCCAGCCTGTGGCTGATCAGCCAGAAGCTTGTGAGCTAAGATAGTTTCAAAGTTTCTACTACATTTTCATTGAGATATAATCTGCCTATGTAGGATACAAAATCAGCCTTCAAAACTCCACAGCTCTCCTGTGCACTAATAATGAACCTGCTGAGAAGAAAATCAGGAAAATAACCCCATCTGCAATCGGTTCAACTAGTGCTTAGGAATCAACCCGTCTGAGGAGTGAAAGATCACTACAGGAAGAATTAACCCGAAGAAAGGGATTGAAGAAGGCAGCAGGAGGTGGGAAGACAGCCCGTGTTCATGGATCGGCAGAAACAATATTGCTAAAGTGGCCATATTACCAAACCAATTCAGGGTCCGTGTGATCCCCGTGAATAAATCCCCATGTCGACCCCCACGTGCTACGAGCTGGATCTGGCACGTCCTCCAAAAGTCTCGTGTTTGTAAGATGATTCCATTGAGGGGTTACTCTACTATTCCCCCGTATGGTTAGGAGGCCTAGTCTGAAAGGGCGGCTCACTGGGATTGACCCAGTGGGTCACAGGGGCATGAGCAGAAAGGGTATAAGCTAGCCCCACCCATTCTCACTCTCTCTGCTTCCTGTCTGAACTGCTTTTCTCCAGCTAGGCCTTCTGCCAGAACTTTCCACCACTGCAGGCCACCTGTGAATGGAGTAACTTTCTGAAACTGTGAGCTAAGAAATGCTTTCTTTCCTTAACATGTGGAGGTTGGGTACTGCATCTTAGCAATAGTGACTAAAGCAACATTGTTCACAGAACTAGGAAAACCAACCAAAGACTCAGGGTAACCAAAACACTCCTAAGCAAACAGGGCAAGGCTAGAGGTGTCACAATACCTGAATTCAAATTATACTACGGAGCCACAGTAACACAAACAGCAGGGCAGTGGCACACAAAAATAGACAAGTAGGCCAGCGGAATAGAATAGAGGGCACAGAAACAAACCCATGAAACCCCAGGCACCTCAGTCCTGACAAGAGGCCAGCAACATGCGTCGGAGGAAGGGCAGCTTCTTCAACAAATGCTGCCGGGGACTCAAGAGCCAAATGTAGCAACTCAAACTAGACCCCTGTAGCTCACTCTGAATCAACCCATTTGAAATCAACCAAAACGTAGAGGCTAGAAACTTTGAAACTGGTAAAAGACAACACTAGGAGAAATGCTGGAGGCTCAGGCAAAAACTTTCTGAACAGGACGGTAGCGATAGCCCAGCGTTTTAGTTACTCGTTGCTGGGACACAATGCCCAACACCTACAACTTCAGGGAGGGAAAGTTTATTCTAACTCACTGTTTCAGGTCTCAGTCCATTCATGGGCAGCTGGTAATGGCAGAGGCACATGGCAGATGCCCACAAGGAGGAAAGCTATTCACAGTATTGGAACAGGAAGCAGAGTGAGCGAGGAAAGATGGAGCAGGTGTATACCCTTCCGGGTTAAACTCCATTGATCCAGCCCTTCCGGGTCAAGCCCCAGTGATCCAGCCCTTCCGGGTCAAGCTCTAAGTACCCACTCCTTTGAGCCAGGCCCCACCTCTTAATAGCACAGAATCAGTAGATACTCCAGAACATCCAAATACATGAGGCTTTGGGGGAACATTCTAGATCTAAACCATGACACCCAGAAATAACAGAAGAATCCATAAATGTAAAGATTTCTGCACAGCCAGAGAAACAACCAATGAGTGAAGAGGTGGCCCATGGGGCAGCAGGGGGAGGTGGGGTCAGGACTCTGCCAGCTGCTCTTCCAATACAGGATTAAGATTAACATACACAATATATAAAGAACACAAAAGAAAACTGGATGCTCCCCTCCCCACCAAAAATAAAAAATAGCTTAATTAATAAACAGGCTAAGGAATTAGGCAGAAACCTCTCAAAAGAAGAACAAATGGCCTGTAAGTATATAAAAGTTGTTCAGCATCTCTGTCTCTTCAGGAGATGCAAATCAAAACAATTCTGTCTCAACCCAGTTAGAATGGCAATCATCAAAAGTACAAAAAAAAAAAAAAAACCAACATAAATTCTGACAAGGTGAAGGGGGGATAAAAGAGAGTATTTCTGTACTGCCAGTGGGAATGTAAGTTAACAAAGTCACTATGAAAATCCGGAAGGAGGCTTCCTCAAAAAACTAAAAACACAGCTACCGTTGGACCCAGCTCGGCCTCTTCTGGGTATACATATACCTGAATTCAAGTCAGCATCCTATACTGATGGCTGCATTCCCAAGTTTATTCCTGCATCACTCACAATAATCAAGATATGGAACCAGCCCAGAACCTATCAACAGATGAAGAGAAGAGGGGCGTATTGGACTTACATGCAATGGAGTATTACTAAGCCATAAAAAAGAACCAAATTTTGTCATTTGCAGAAAAATTGATGGAGCAGAAGATCATCGTGTTAAGCAAAATAAGCTAGACTCAGAATTACGAGCCTCCTGTGTTTTCCTCGTGTGAGAAATTTTCTTAAATGGCATGAAAATAGAATGAAGGGGTGATTTAGAGACTAGAGGAAGGAAGGATAAGAGAGAAGGGTAATGGGGAATAGATGTGATCAAATACCTACGTGCATGTATGAAAATACCACATTGAGACCTGACACACTGACATTTCTAGGTACAATAAAAATGTATTTTAGAAGATAATATCTGCATACCATGTAATTCCCCCAGTAAAAGTCTACAGCTAGAGAGCTTTGGCCACACCCAGGGGCTATGTAACAGCTCAATTTTAGAATGCTCTGCCTGTCTCATAAAGAAATCCTTTGGCAATCACCCCCACGTCTCCATTTTCTCCCCGCCCAAAGCAGTCACTAAGGCTTTGCCTAATCCGGACATTTCCTAAAAATGGAGTCGCGTGTTATGTGACTTATGGTGCCTGGCTTTTCTTTTACTAGAATGCTTTCCAGATTCATCTATGTTGTAATACGTATCAGTACTCCATTGCTTTTCCTAGGTGAGTAATATTCCACTGAGTGGACATACCACGTTTGTTCATGTGCTCACTGGCGTTGTTACCACCAAAGAAGAAAACGCCACTGAGACCCGTGTGGCCCACGAAGCCTCGCTGTGTTCGAGCTGGCTCCTGATGTGGCCCTTGGGAATAAGGGGCTGTGATGGTTCCAGGTAGAGCAGGAGAGTGGCATCAACTAAGGGGAAGGGGTCATATTCCGAGTGGTGCAATTCAGCTGGACTCAGCCACTGGCTAGATGTGCAGGTGGACATAAGTCACTGAAGAAAACTCACGGTCAGAGAACTGGGCTCAGAGAGGAACGCCGAGGTCCACACCGCCAGCTGACTGCAGAGCTGAGAGTCCAGGGCTCCTCCGGAGTGAGCCACCCTCGGCTTGAGAGCCTTGAGGGCATCGGTAACAGGGGAGCAGGGCCAAGCGTGACCCTACCCCCGCTGTGGGAGCGGCCGCCAAGAGGCTGACCAGCCACGGCCATGTGGCACGGAGCCCAGGAAAAGAGGCAGGGGGATGGCAAATTCAGGCCCAGCCTGAGCAACTTAACTTTGCTGGACCCTGTCACAAAATCAGAAATGTTAAAAAGGAGCAGGTAAAGGACAGAGGGGCTTGGGATGTGGAGCAGGGTGAGGGTTCTGGGTTCGACTCTTAGTACCACACAAAATAAGAACATAGTGGGGTCCCCCTGGCCAACGCCCCTCATCAGCTGTCCCTGCTGCCACGCCCAGGAGTAGCTGCAGGGCCCCACGCTGGGAGGTGCTTCTGGCCCGCTGCAATGGCACTTTGACCGCTCTCGGCTCCTGTGGGGTTGCTCGAGGCACAAGGCTGGGGCCCTGGGCACCACATTCTTCTCTGCCATCAGCATCTGTGCCCTACAACCAGCCTCTTGGGTCCTCAAAAGAACCCTAACTCCAGCTTGCAACGGAAGCCCCCAGCGGCGCTCCCTCCCCGGGTCCAGTCCCCAGATTCCCTCACACCCCTTGTTGTCAAGCTCGCCAGGCCCGGGCTGTCTCTGAGCTTTCCACACGCCCTTTCTTCCTGATCGTTTCTCTCCCCTACTCCCCTCTCTGCCCAGAAAACTCCGACCAATCCTTCAAAACCCATTCAAACACTGTGCGAGGCAGAGGTCTCTCCCTTCTCTGGGCCCCTCTGACTGCGGTGTAGATTGTGACGTCCCTGTCCGTGTGTCTGTCTCCTCCCCTAGCTCATGCCTTCTGTCTGTCTCTACGAGGTTTGAGAGAGAGCCCGGCATACAGCTGTGTTCTTCATACAGCTGTGGAGGAGGGAGTAAGCTGGAAGTACTCCCGCTGCCCCCCACTTGCAAGGGGCAGCCCCCTCTGGGGGCCTTGGGGGTTCTGCGGAGGCAGTGGCTCTGGCTTCACGGCTCCCGGCTATTGATCACAGGATTTATGGCGCTATTGTTTCCTTTTATTAGGCTGTAATGGCCTCGGTAAGATGTGCTACATGGAAGTGGGCTAATTATGTGTGTCAAATAAGTCACCGTTCCCCCAACGTGGCCGCCCTCCCCAGCAGCGCTGCCTCCTTCCCCGGGAGCGGGGGACAGAGGAAAGGAGAGAGACAGAGACGAGGACCTGAGGGCCGCCTTTCTCTTAAGAGGCAGCCGAGGCCCGGCACCGTGCCACGCTGCCCGCCTGTCCCAGGCCCGGCCGGTGGCAGGTGTGAAGGGCACGCATCCCGGGGAACCACTTCCTGTCCTCTCCGATCCTTGTGAAATCGGGGAGGCGCACACCCGGCCAGGACGAGTCCCATGACACGACCGGTGGCACGTGGCCTGTCCCTAGTCTTTGTACTCACTTCCGCTCAGTCCCGGCCCTTGGCAATCCTGACCAGCGGGGCCCTATAGGCACCACCTGGGGACTCGAGGCCAGGTCTGCCCCTGGGATTCTGGCGACTCCGAACAGAGCCCGAGCCGGGGAGACCAGAGTCCCTGAAGAGAGACCCCCGTGGCAGTCCTCGGGCACGCGACGCTGGGCTCAAAGACGCTCAGGGACACGCATGTTTAACACAGTGGGGCAAGTGCCGTCTCCTCTTGGGAACTGTGCCTTTTCCCAGGCCCCGCTGGCAACCCGAACCCTTGCTGCCCTGGCAGGCTCCGCCCTGGAGCACAGGAGGCCAGCCTTACCCCGGCCCCTGCCTGGGGACAGAGCGGCCACAGTCAGCCCCTGGACCCCAAGAGACAGCAGCAGGGACACTGTCGCTTATCAATACCCACAGAATTATCTTCCTGTGGCTGTGGCAAGCTGAGGGGCTTAAAAAAAACTCACTTTATTATAGTCTCAGCATTCTGGAGGGCAGAAGTCTACACCAGCCTCACTGTGCTCAAGTCGGGGTGCCGGCCAGGCAGGTCTCTGGAGCGCCAGGAGACGGCCTGGCTTTCCCTCCCTCTTCAAAGCCCCTCACTCCCAGCTCTGCCTCTGTAAGGAGACGCCCAGCCCCTCCCTGCACCCCTCACCTCCTTCTTGCAAAGACCATGGCCAGACCTAGTGGTGTAGGCCTGCAATCCCAGCTCTCCAGGAGGCTGAGGCAGGACGATCACAAATGCAGTCTCAGCCTGGGCAACTTTTAGCAACACCCTGTCTCAAAATCAAAACTAAAAACAGGCTTGGATGTAGCTCAGCGAGAAGGCCCAGCCAGGGCTCCATCCCTAGGAACACACACACACACACACACACACACACACACACACACACACTCTGCCATCACAGTGGGCCCACCTGGATCATCCAGGAAAATCCCTCCTCTCGAGATGTTTAATTCAGTCACACCTGCAGAATCCCTTCTGCCATCTGCAGCGACAGTCCTAGGTTCCAGGGATTCTGAATTTGATACAGGAGGGGCCGGGATTCAGGGCACTGCATGGACTGAGAGAAACATCTGCAGGATTTCTCTAAACTATCTGGGCTTTTTGTTTCTTTTCCCACAGAGCATCTCAGAACACCTGCTCCCTCCTGTGCCACGGGGCCTATGCCCTCTACGGCCTTGCTAATTCCACAGCCCCGGGTGCACAGAGCCCCCGCCACCGATGGAATCCCACCTTCCTACACGCCTGCTTAGCTTGGAGAGGCACTCTTACCTCATCTGTAAAATGGGGGTGACATCTACCTACGGGGCTGACCTGATAACCAACCCTTCTGAATGGGCAGGAGAATCAGTCTTCTATACAGCGGCCAGTAACAGTGAAATAAATGCCTCTTTGGTGCCTATCATCCCAGCACTTGGGAGGGTGAGGCAGGAGGATTGCCCTGAGTCCAAGGCCAGCCTGGGCTCCATAGAGAGTTCAGGACCAGCCTGGCCTACAGAGTAAGACTGGCTGATGCAGGCCAGGTCTTTCCACCCACGCTTTCCCCCACAGCCCTTCCTGCTGCAGAGCTCAGCCTGTGGCACACACTGGTCCTGTCCTCACTCTGCTCTCGCTGGATAGATACAGTCTCTGTGGGTGGCAGGCAGGAACTGGAGGCGTGTGCACGCCAGCCTTACTTGTGCGGCTCAGCAGCTGTGGGGCTCGGGGATGGTCCCTGCTTTGTTCCACCCCCACCAGACCCTGACCCTGGGGCCCGTGACCTTGCATTTCATCCCCAAGGGGCTCACAAGGGCACACGCTTGGGATCCCCGAGCACTGAGGAAACACCGTGGGGTTGGTGGTGGGTGCCCCCCTCCATGCAGCCCTTTCCACGCTGCTTCTCAATGGACTCTTCCGACCGAAACATTCTTGAAAAAACCAAAGGAAAAAAAAAAAACTGGCAAAATTACTCACCCTCAGCCTCAGACGTCTGCATGATTCTGGGGCCTTTCCAGGAACCTCAAATCCCCCAAGCAAAGCAGATGCCATGGAGATAAAATGCCTCTGATGGGTCCCGTGTCCCAGAGAGAACCTCAGTTTGCAAGCGCACCCCAGAGAAACCTACAAAGCTCGCCCGCCCCTCAGGGACCCCGCAAGGACAGAAAAGGTGCAGATGCTGCCCACGGAAGTTGCCCACCGAAGGGTTAAGCCCCGAAAAGTTACTCTGCTCTACTCTGCCCGCTCCAGATCTCTCGGATAATTCCTGCCATTAATATTTTAAGCAACTAATTTGACATTTTTCCATTTAATTAACTCACATACATATGAGAACGGGGTTTTGAGAGTACAATGACATTTAAACAAAGTCATTTAAGTTTTCCCATTCCCGGTGCCCTGCCCACCCTCCTCCTTTGCTCCAGTTCTGGTTTGCCTGATTCCGACGCTGCTGCCTTATTAGCTCAGAGAAATGACCACATTTCCCGAAGCCAGCGTCCCACAGTCCCAGGCTGGGCGGCGCAGCCCGGCTGGGAGCTGCACGCCAAGGCTTCTGGTGGCACTGCGTGTCTCTGCACAAGCAGCGCTTCCACCCGAGTGGGCCGCGTCACCGTCACGGGCTGATGCTTTCCTGTCGCCACACCAGCCCCGGGTGGGGAGCGGGGCAGGGCGGCGGGCCGGGGAAGAAGCATTTGTCAAATGCAGCCAATGCCACCAATGAGCTCGGGCCACCAGAGGGAAACGAGAGAGCTCCGTGGCAGTGTTCGCTTCCAAGCGACAAGTAATTGCTGTCATATCATCAAATGATTAAGAAATAAAGGAAACGAGCCCAATGGGGAGTGTCCACGGAAGGAGGGTGTGGGAACGAGGGGAGGCTTCTTCAAGGTCCCCTCATTGAAAAAAAAAATCACATCCTAATTAGCTGCGGTCCGGCAGGATTCGGGAATCCTGCAGGCCATGCAATCCTCTGCACGCCAAGTCACAGAAATGTGCGGCCGTTGAAGTTTACTGCCGGTTCCAGGGGGGACCGCGTGTCGCCTAGTGCCTCCGCAAGCCCTGCCTGAGATTTCCTAATGAAACACAGGCTCCGTCCCAGTGGACAGCCGGCGGCTCTCCCCACCCACCGGAACCGGGCTCAGGCTGCAGGCCCAGGGCACAGGACAGCAATGCCCTCTAATCCCAGGCACCCTGGGGCAAAAATAAAACCCCGTCTCAACTGAGCCTGGTGGCACTAAACTGTAATCCCAGCATTCTGAGAGGCTGAGGCAGGAGGATTGCAAGTTTGAGCCCAACCTGGATGACTGAACAATTTAGAGACCCTATTTCAAAAAAGAGGGGCTGGGAGTGTAGTGCCTTGTGAAGGTTCCTGGGTGATTCAATTCCCAGTGGCTAAAAAAAAATCCACTTGCAAGTTAAACTCCTGGAACTCAGGACAAATTTCATGACTTCATTTCTCCCACAGTCAAAATACTCTTTGGAGATTTTTTTTTTTTTTTTTTTCGGTACAAGGATCAAACGCAGGGCCTTCACAATTGTGAGCGTCACCTAGTGGCAACGGTGGCACATGGTTCAAGATGGCGGATCTTTACATTTTGGCGCCATACCCGATCAGGGGACCAGACAGAGGCAGGAAGGAGGGATGAGGGATTAGGATGTGACCTTGTGATAAATGTGGCCCTCAGCCAATGTCTCAGACCTTCCCGGGAAGACTGTGGATCCCACTAATGGGAAACGGCGGGGGGTGGGCCTTGCGAGCTAGGACTATAGCTCCCTCTGACCATGCCTGGTCGTCTCCTTCTCCACTTGCACGTGGGAGGGACACCCTTTTGCAAAAGGAAATTAAAGCCTCATACCCTGTCGTCCATGCCTCCCAAGTCCATCCTTTGTTTGGACAGGAAGATTTCTACGCGCCGTTTCTAATACAATGAGTTACAATCTCCTCCCATCTTTGTTTATTTTTATATTTAGACAGGGTTTCACTAAGCTGCCGAGCCTGGGTTTGAACATGCAGTCTTCCTGCCTCAGCCTCCCAGAGTGCTAGGGTGACACATCCCACCAGGCCTGGATCCTTGGAGGTTTCTACTGAGGCCAGCCGACTTCAAGAGGACTAGCATTGAAAGACAGTGGATTCCTTATCATTCTCTTCCCACGCCACGACCCCACAAGGACTTGTCTGTCTGAGGCTGAAACTTTCCTTTTGTAGAAAGGAGACGGCAAGACTTAGCTTTGGGGGACACAGTGGCAACGGGAAGACGCCAGCGTGCAGGTCTGGGCCTCACGATCCTTAAAGGTAAATGGGGCCTGTGATAACCTTACTCCCTTGCTGGGCTTCGCCTGAGAGTGGAGAACAGTCTGTGCGCGGAAAGCGCCCTACACACAGGTGGGGCCGGAAATACGGGACAGAATGAATCCAAGCCACGCACGGGCAGCTCGCTGGTTCCCTTAACCCAAGCAAATTGTTGAGAGATTGCTCCTCGTGAGGCACACCGCGCTTGGCTTTGGATATATCGAGGTGAACGAAAAAGATCGTATGTGTGTCTATGGAACTTTTGTTCCAGATAGAAAGACAGAAAAACATGCCGAAAAACATTTTTTAAAGTTCTATTTTTTAAAAAAAATCAGGAAGAATACAAAGATAGGCTAAGAGCTAGGTGGTGAGTTTTAACATCTAGAAATGAAAAAGGAAACTCACATTTGAGGAACAGCAGGGAGAGGCATTCTAAGTCGTCAGGGGAACAGCATCAGAGAGGTAGAACAAACTTGGGCCTGCAGAGGATTGAAACCTACCATGAGTTTCAATTTTTTTAAAAAAAAATTATTACAGCGGGCACATTGCCATTAATCATGCTCAAAATCCTCCCCTTCTCTTCAAACACACTTAACCCACGAGTCTTGGCTCTTCCTGACATTGCCGTGGAAGTCTCTTTCACAAGTGTCTTCAGTCACGCCGGGGCAGCTGCCTCTATGACTTGAATTCAAAATGGTTACCTTTCAGAATCATTGTGACTTCGGTGAAGCGTCAAAGGTCAAATGGTGCCAGGTCTGATGAATAAGCTGGATGAGGCTTCACTGTCACAATTTTATTTGATAGAAATCACTCTCAATTCGGGACACAGAGATAGCAACTCCAGGCCCTCAGACAGGAAGACGTCCAGATCTGCTTCAGAAAGTGCCAAGAACCACAGCAGAAGGGCCAGGGGCATTGTGGGAATGTGTGTTTTACTGTAATACATTCTTATGTTTAAATAGTCACCATGTTTTTGATAACTTCTGCATTCCAGGAACTGAGGACAGGCCATTAGTCAGAGTGTGTACTAGGACTGGGATACGCAGCCCTAGTCTCAGTGATGAACTACAAGAAAAAATTATTCCTTCCTCTTGCTAGAATCTGGATGATTTCTCATATAGGTATCAAAAAACACAGGCTTTTAAAAATTAATTGTCCACTTTGTCCCCAGTAAGGTCTCCCAGAGACGGGAAGGTTCTCTGTGCAGCCAGGAGCAAGGGCTCCTGGGACATTTGGGGGGGGCGGGTGGAGGCTGGGAGTGACAGACATCACTCTCCCTCAGCCCATCAGCTGGAACGGGGAGTCTCCCCTACTCCGGAGGGGCTGGAAAATACAGCTCAGCTCCGTGCAAAGCAAGAAAAATAACACGTCAGTAAAACACCTACTCAAAGCGGGTCAAAAGCAATGACCCGATCCGATTTGCATCTTAGGCTTCCGGTGGCCTTTGAGGAGACCTTGCCTGTACCGGGCAGTCGTGGGAGCCAGCAGACCCGCAGGGAGGAGGGTTTTGCAATAGCCCAGGCCCAGGGAGAGGTACCAAGACGCGCCATTAGTACTTAGGTCCTCCACCAGCAGAGCTCCGCCCACAGTGGGCGGGGAGGCCGCCCGGGGGGAGAGGGCGTGGTCACCACCAACAGCCCCACTGAGTCGGGTATGGAGAGCTGCCTCAGCAAGCCGTCTAATTAGCTAATTGTAGTTGGGTTTCCTTCCCCGGTATTGATGTCTCTTCTCCCTCCTCTTCCTGGTGCTGCCCTGGCTCATCCTAAGGCGATCAGTTACTCGTGGGAATAAATCACTCACGTAGCCTACAGTCTTTTAGGTAACAGTAGGGCGCTGGTGGAGGGAGCCCGCAGCAGCACGGGCTACCTGGGACACAGGCCAGCAGAAGGAACCTGGGGAGCTCAGGGAGAGGAAAGCCCCCAGCCAGCAAAGGCCCCACCCTCCGAGAGATGGTTCTAAGTGCTCAGGTTCCCCAGGGCCTGCGCTTTCAGGCCTACCTGAACACAGCTTGGGGGGTGTGGGGCAGATTTACCCCATCCCCGCAGGTCCCCTCCCCACCTTCCCTAGCTACTACACCCCCACTCCCCACAGGGGACCTACCCCTGATCCAGCTGGACCCAAAGCCTGCCTCTGGGCCTTGATGTGTGCAAATCATACGCGAGATCCTACTGAAGGAAGGTCTCATTCAGAAGGCAGACAGCCCAAGCCTCTGCTCATCTGACAAGTTCCCAGATGATGCCAAGGTCTGGAAGAACAAGGGCCTGCCTGGAGGTCACCCCGGGCCAAGCTGAACGGTCAGCCATCTTTGTTTTCGCCTCGGTTCTTCCTGGGTGTGGCTGTGTGCCTTTGCTCCTGGAATCTGATTAGGAAAGGCTTGATGTCATCTGACTCTGGACTGGGCTATGTCTGCTCCCTCAGTTGTGACCCCCTCCTCCCGCCAAGTAAACAGAAGGAAGAGGGTATCTTGACTGTGCCTGGATCACATTACATTCTAGCAATGCCCTTCGCCCTCTGTAATTGTAATTTGCCCACTGCCCTTCTGTGTCCTGGAGGATTCATCCACTCCCACTCCCACTCCCAAGCTTGGCAGGGGTCTCTGAGAACTTCCCAGGGATTTCTGAAGAACAAAGCAAAGAAATCAGTATGAGACCCAAACACAAAGTCACTGGCTCCAAGGCATGGTAGGGGAAAGTTTGCAATAGAAATTAATAAAATTTTAATGAAACGTCTACGAAACAAAATACTCCATCAACCTCATTAATGGCTTCGTTTAATATTCATAAAACTTTCATTCTGTTTGAAAGCATGTGCAGGTTCGAGTTTCTCACTTTGCAGGAATTCCTGGGCGCCCCTGATAATTGCCGAGGAATCAAAGCCAACTGCACATCAAATGAATCACTTGTAGCCAAAGAGTTTCAAAAGCAAAGTTGTAAAAATAATTCCTATAATTTTTCACAGGGAAAAAAGGAAAACCCTGCTTTGAATGTGTTTGATGTGTGTGAGGCGGAGTGGCTGAGTGTGCCCAGATCTGAGGCTGAAAACAGCCTCACTGTCTGGCCTCCGGGGAAGCAGATGCGGGTCCTTCCAGCATGAATGGGCGATAAAACAGCAAGCTGAAGTGATGCAGAGAAGTGTCAAGGTGGGAGGAAGGGAAGGAACGCAGGAGAAACACATAAAATGTAAGCCGAAGTTGTAAGGCAGTGGCAAAGCAAGACTTGAGAGCCAGAAACCAAGGCTCCCACCACACAGCGAATCGTGCGCTGTCGCCCCCTACTGGCCGGAGGAGTTCTGCTTCCTCCCAGAATCCCAGCTTCCGGTGGTGGTTGCTGCTCCAACCAGGGGACCTCGACGCCCTGTGGAATTGCTTCAAAGAGAAAAAAATCAGAGATCCCCGAGGATCAAGACCCTGTCTCTCCTTCAGGAGGGGAGCTAGGAAGGAGCCCCGCAGCTGGCTGGGGGGCAGGTCTCCTGTCACGGACCTGAGCCCATCTGGAACCTATTTCTTCCGTCCTCTGGAGCCAGTCTTGGCTAATGTGTTCCATATGGTTCTTTGACTCATGAAAAAGAGGCTCTGCTTTTATTTCAAAGGTCGTCACTGAGAGTCGGAGGGACAGGAATGTGTCCTAAGACATGCAATGTTTGGGGGAGAGCTCTTCTAAGGATGAAATCAGAGATAAACAGAAAGATGGAAATAGAAGATGTTCATGGGGTCATTTGTTTGTTATAGCGAAAGATTAGGGACTGCCTGCATGCCCAATGCACGGATTGGGTAGGTCTTTAATGATTTACGCCCACAATAGAAGCTCATATGCTAGTGACCTGCATATATTTGGTGACTTGTTTATAGAAATAGGCAATGTTTGGGAGCTCTTCCCAGGCGGTGTTGTTGGTGCTTTGCCAAAGCTCACTCATTTTATTCATACCCACAGGAACCCACTGAAAGAGAGTACGATTTGTTTTATCCACATGTGACACACAAGGAAACTGAGGCCGAGCAAAGCACAGGTCTAGGCCGGAGGTGGGCGTCAGACAGTCACGTGCTGTCTTCTGGTGTGGCTTCTCTCTCAGTGACGCTCATGGCTGTGCTGAGCCCCAGGGAGCGGAGGGAGAGGCCCTTCCTGGGTCCAAGCTGCCTTCTGAGACCGCTGAGGTCTTGGTTAGTGGCTCTCACAGTGAGTCACAGAGGGACAGACATCTAGTGAGGCCCTAGAGGAGCAAGCTGGGGGTGGGAGGGGACTCAAAGATCCCAAGGAGGCAGGTGTGTCAGATGCATTGTAATTGGGCACTGTATATCAACAAGTAAATTGCCATTGCCCAGGGCTGAGGCCCTGTCACTGCTAGCCACGGCAAGGAAGCAGCAGTCACAAGACTGCAGCCCCACTCAGCCTGCCCAAGCACCGGGCTAAGTGCTTCCCCCAGGCGGCACATTAAATCTGGCAGCCACAGTCTCCCCTTGTACTACCATTAGTCCCATTTCACAGATGCGAAAACCGAGACTCAGCAAGATCAAGTAATTGATGCAAGATCCCAAATGGGACGCCGCAGTGGCTGGCATGACACAGCCACAGGCCACGTGCTTGGCCACTTTATCACATCCTCCCTCCTGCTTGTTCACCCTGGGCTGACATGATGGTCTGTTCCACCAGCTGTGCTATTTAGGGAAATCATTCTGTATGAAAACGGAGACACCTTCAGAGGACCTGGTTCTGGCAGAGGGAAACGACCCCTGCACATCGGGGGACTGTGAGGTGGCACTGATTCCTCAGGCTGCTGCTCTGTGAAGTCCGAGACAGATTCAAAAGCAGAGGGACACCACAGCCGCCCCCGAGGTCCCGAGTCCCCACCCCCAGCTGCCAGCCTCAGGGCCCTGTGACTGACCCTGCCTGGCTCAGGATTGGGGGCAACAATGATCAGACAACAGTTGGGGACCCTCTTCTGACGACTGCCCTCCGATACTTCACATGCTGGGCCTGGTGTCCTGCTGCCCGGAATACCACACCCTTCTTGCCCCCAGGGCAAGGGATAGGGGAACCTGCCCCACATCAGCCAACCTGTTGCCTGGGCACAGCCAACCATACTCCCCTGGGACTCTGGAGTGGGCCCCTGGGCTGCTGGGCTGCTGTCCTGGCCACTACAGGACATTTGCGGGTAGGAGCAGGAGTCGGGCAGCTGTGTGCCCTGTCCATGCAGAGAGCTGACCAGAAACGGGCAGAGGAACAGGAAGAGAAACTGGCCAGAGAGAGGGGCCGGAGGCCACGGCTGACTCGGCGGTTCCAGTTCCTCAGAGGCGGGGCTGCAGCGTGTGCCCTTGGGTTTTCTGACGTACTGTGCTGGTCCTTCCCACAAGTCACTGTTTTGCTGAAGCAGAAAGCTCTTCCCTGAGGCCCAGGGGCCTGGCAGCGGCCTCCCTAAAACCCAGGTCCCCTCTCTGGAGGTGGGGAGGGCTGCGCTGAACACAGTGCCACCTGTTCATCTCGCTGGACACCAGTGTCTGCACGGCGCCATCACTGCCACTGCTGCCTGGTGGGACCCACCTCAGGCCAGCGCCCCTCCTGCCTCCTGCCCACCCTGCCCCCTTCCCCAACGCAGCGGCCCTTCGGCAGTTCTCAGCCCAGGTCAGACCTCACGCCTCCACTGGGCAGAGCCACTCTCAGCTTTGTTCCCGGTGTCTTGCCCCTTCTGTGCCCTGGGCTGGCTCCCCTCACTCCCTTCTGAGCCTCGCTCCCTTCCCCTGGGCTCACAGGAAGATGCCCAGCACCACTTTGGGGGCTTCCGGCGCTTCCAGACCCTGGGCTGAGCACAGACTCCTGCTCTAACCCCCAACCCCTCCCGGCCTCGCTCAGAGCCCATCCGGGACTTCTTTCCAACTCCAGGAAGGAGTGCAAATCGGCCTCTATCGCCTGGCCACTCCCCTTCCTAACACCGCCCCCAACCCCCAGCCACCCTGGGCATGGCCCCAGACAGTGCCCAGGTCGCCTGCCCCTACTTTAGAGATGATGAAACTGAAGGTCAAGGATGGTCACAGCGACCCAAGGTCACAAAGCTACAAAGTCTCTCAGCCTGAATTAGAAATCACAGCAGTCGGCTTCGAGCCCTGCGCCAAGCCTCGCCGGGTCTCTGTTCTGTGCAACAGTGAGAGTTCATTTAAACACAAGCATCCACTGGGGCCACCCACTGTTCTGAGCTCCCTAAGGATCCAGAATCGGAGCAGTCACATTGTTGCCCAAGCCTGGAGTGGATGCACACTCTCACCCAGCAGCTTCGTGCCACCCAGCCTTGGCACACGCTGCGGTATTCTGCCACTTCCACCGTGAAGATTCGCCCCTCGCTCCCGTGCCTTCGTCCCTCCCAGGGCCCCTTTGTCCCTGAAGCTCTCCTGGACTGCTGCCCTCCACCTTCTGACTTGTGCCCTGGCACCCGCAGCCTTCTCTGTGACCGTGGTAGCTACCACCTGGCCTTTGTCTCACACCTCCCCACAGTAGGCACGGGTTCCTGTGTGATTCTCTCCTGGCTCACAATCCAGCTTATAATAGGTGTTTAATCAAGGTGAGTGAGAAAGTGGGGAGGGGTGGCCGGCACAGCACTTCCTGTAGGGCTCCATGGAGACAGCAGTAAGATGGGCAACTTCTAACCCAAGGCTGGGGATGTAGGACTCAGGTGACATCTCTAACCGGATGTGCCATCCCCTCCAGGGCCTGCATGCATGAATAGACATATTTCATTCTAATGAGCATCAGTGGCCATATTTTAAAAAATTTTGCACAGCAGAGCCATTAATATCAGTTGCTAACTCTGCTCTGCCTGCTGGTGTCCCGCCCAGAGCCCGTGGGTGTGCATGAGGCTAGGGCCCCATGGCCTAGACATAGCCTCATGTGCACATCAGCCACGCACCCCTTACAGGCATCCTCGTCCCCTCGTGGGCCTTGTGCTGTCAGTGTGGTGAGTGTGATTACAGGACACCCAAGGGGGCCTTGGCCAAGAAGTGGTCACGGTCCCAAGACCACTGGCCCCAGTTAGACAGCTGAGCCACTCTTGTACTGGTGACTTTGCCCTGGATTCCCTGCCCTCATAGCTGTCCTGCAGAGAGGAGCTCCTGCATGTCCAGCCCCTCTGTCCCCAGGTCTTGGTGTCACCCTCCCTGGAGGCCATCTTGCAGGCATTGGGCACACCACACCTCTTCTGGCCTTACTTTTTCATCCAGCCTCCTCAGTGCTGCCGGGGCTGTCACCGTCATGAACATACCCATGCTGCCCAGGACACTGCCTGTCACCCAATAAAGATGGAGTCCGGGAAGGACTGGCCTTCCGTGGGGGTCAACCCAGGACCAGGGAAGCAGGGAAGACTGGGGCGAGGCCCAGAGGGGTACACAAGGGCAGTCCTCAGGGCTGCCTAACTCCTAGGCTGCACACAGTACCCCAAAAGGACCAGTCCGCCGGGACAAAGGAGTTGAGAGTGAAGCTCCGCCCCCTGTCAGCGCGATCCTATTAGGTTCCAATGCCGCTGCTGATTGACGGGAGGCGGAGCTTTGCTTCCCCACTCCCCTCTCGATAGTGCTAGGCACTTCAAAGCCGTCAAGTGCCCCCACCGCCCCAGTCCTTGGTGAACGGTCTTCAACTAAGCTGGTCCCTGGTGGCAAGAGGTTGCGGATCAGTGCCTTCCAGGACCCTCCCACAGATCAAGGCTAGCACTCTCCCCTGCCAACGGAAAAGTAGCAGAGGCCCCAGCACACGCAGCCAAGCCCACTTCCAACACAACCTCTTCCTGCAGCTTCTCACCCAGAGCTCACTGCCCCGAGTCCCCGTGCCCAGACAGCAGAGATACACCGACGACAGAGCTCAGAGGAGGCCACCTGCCCAGCGCGCGCAGCCTGCCCTGTCACAGAGGCGGACCTCCCGCCAGCAGTCTCTGCTTTCAGCGGTAAGCTGGAGGAGTTGCCAGCAGGGCTGGGGGACTGGGCAGTCGGGACCTGGGGCCGAGACCCAGCCTGACTTCTTAATTGTTGTATTAACTAGGCCTAGTGGCACAGGCCTGTAATTCCAGCACTCTGGGAGGCTGAGGTAGGAGGATCACAAGTTCCAGCCCAGCCTGGACAACTCAGCAACTTAGTGAGATCCTGTCTCAAAGATCCAAAAGGGCTGAGCACGCACCTCAGCACGAGGGCCCTGGACTCAGTCTCTAGTAATACATTTTTTTCTTGAAGCAAGGTCTCACTCTTTAGTCCAGGCTGATACTGAACTTACTATGTAGCCATGAGGCCAGGCTGGCCTTGAACACATTGCAATCCTCCTGCCTCAGCCTCCTGAGTGCTGGGATTACAGGCATGAGCCACCATGCCTGGCTTATGTGATGCTGGGGAATCGAACGCAGGGCCTTGAGCTTGCTAAGCAAGTGCTTTAACTGCTGAGCTAGTCCCCCAACCCCCATAAAAAAATTTTTTTAAAAAAAATGCTGCATTTCCTTGGGCAAAGGGCCCCATCTCTGGGCTCCGGGTGACTCCAGGAAACTGAGCCCTTCCTTCCTTTTTTCCTCCAGTCCCCACAATGACCAGAAACCACAGATCTGGGTTAGGGAAGAACTTACCACATGGGCAGCAAAGGTTCTTCCCTTTTTAAAAAAATAAAAACAAGGTAATAAAAACATCAACATTTCTAGTCTATGAGGGTTTTTTCCCCTGTTCCAGCGCCACCCTCTTGTTTTTTCTTCAAATAACCTCATGCAATCTTCACAGCAGAACAAGGATGGTAGATTTTTTTTTTAAAGAGAGTCTTGCTCTGTAGTCCAGAACTGACTATATAGCCTAGGCTAGCCTCCAGCTGAGGGCGATATTCCTGCCTTAGCCTCCTGAGTGTTGTGATTACAGTTGTGTACCACCACGCCAGGTTTATGTAGTGTTGGGAACTTGAACCCAGGGCCTTGCTCTTGCTAGACAAGTGCTTTAACTGCTGAGCTACAGCCCCAGCCCTGACATATCACCACTATCATTTTAAAGGCGGAAAATAAAGCTCAGGAATGATTGGATGTGGTGCCAGCAGATGCCCAGCTAGAAAGGGCTTGAAGCCAGGTTTGGGGCAGGGCAGGATGTCTCCAGAAGGAGGTGACTCCGGTGTGGGGCAGGGTTCCACCAAGAACTGTTGTTTCTTTTTTTTTTTTAATTTAAAATTAAAGACTTTATAGGCAGTGAAATATTTTAAATTAAAAAGAAAACACTGGTGTCATTGAGAATCTCCTTAACTACTTGAAAATTAATAAGCACACTTCCAGATAACCCACGGGTCAAAGGAAACATAAAAACTGAAATTAAAAACCATCGAGAAATGGGGGGAAAGGGGAACATTTTATTTCAAAACCTAATTGTCCCTGAGAAAAGCTTCCCCGAGGGGGGGACACCACGCGGACTCATGTGCCTCCTTTATTAAAGAACAAGAACCAAGAAAATAAAAGAACGCAGTAAGCACTAAAAATAAGGGGAGAAAGAGGACAACGTAAGAATTAAGCAGAAAGTAAAGTTAATAACTAAGAGAAAGGAAAGATACATACACCAAGGGAATTCTTTGGAAGCAGAGAGGGCAAGCGAGGGGCTGCCCCGGTGGGCGGGGGTGGCAGGACCAGCCCCTGTGAGCCCGGCTTCACCAGGCCCCCGCGGGCAGCAGGCGGCTCCTGGCCCTGTCCTGGCCCTCCGTCTGCTGAGCCTGGCCTGGTGGCTTCTGCTCACCGACCAAAGGGTCCCTGAATCACAGACCCAGGACCTCACTGCGGCTCCTTGGACCAGAAGCTTTCAGCATTTCCTCCCAGAAATAATAGCGCCTTGGTCTGGGCTTCTTAAGTAAGCGAGGCTGGCTTGTCGTTTGCGGTTTGTGCACTCCCTGTCTCCAGGAGGAAGTCTGTGGTGAGACGTCTTCACAGCACAGCAGCTGTTAATGAACTCCTGGACTCGGCGCTCTGGGCCCCGGCAGCTGGCCGTGAAAGGACGGGGCAGAGGGCAGCGGACACCGTCGGCGACGGGAGAGGGACCCCGTCCTCTACCCCTGCTGGCTCTCCCCCGCTTGTCCCCAGCCTGCCTGCCTCAGTGACCCCGGGAACAGCAGGCTCGCTCGCCTCCAGGGCTGGAGGCAGCCCAGTTTCCCCTCACACCCAAAGCTGGATCTAAAAGCTCCGGGAAACTCAGTGGCCACCTTCATGAGGACGCTGCCAACCACCATCTCCCCTCCCCCACCGCCCAGCTCCTCCCTTCCCATCCAAGCTCCGGATTGGAGCCAGGCCGGGTGGCACGGACCTATAATCCCAGCGCTCTGAGAGGCTGCGGCAGGGGGATTGCAAGTTGGAGTCCAATCTGGGTGACTTTGTGAGGCCTTGTCTCAAAAACTGGGGGGTAGTGGAGGCTGGGGATGCGCCTCCGTGGGCAAGTCCTGGGTTTAATCTCCAGTACCAAGGAAAAGCAACGCTGGATTTGTTCACAGTGGCAGCGTACAGAGCCAAGCGTGTGCCTTGCTTGGGCTTCCTGGTCCCTAGAGGTGGGCATCTGCTCACAGTGCCAACCAGCCCCGCAGCCGGAAAAGCTGCGAGGTGCCAGCACAAGCAGCAGCACGCCCTCCTTCCTCCTCCCGCCTGGAACATGGGCGGAAAACCCAGAGAGGCCATGGCTGAGGTGCACGCGGTGCAGCCCGTGAGGATGTTAGGTGTGCGAAAGTGCCCCCACCCTCAGGGCTTTACTAAATCACCTCCCCCTGCTTCCTGCTACTGCCCGCTACGCTTCCAGCGGGGGAAGAGAGCTTGGTCTGAGCGAACCCCGAGGTGGGCTGCTCTCTTCCTTGCACGCCTAATGGGACCGGACCCAGAGTGCTGGGAGGGTTTCCAAACATTTGCACCCCTTCCTCTTATGGGGGGCTGGGGCCTTCTGCATAGTAGACTCACCTGGTGACCTCCCTCTCGTCTTCTGGCGGGGAAACTGAGGCCCCACAGCAGTGATGTGAGTCAGAGAGAGTCAACACTGCAATTGGGGTACCCTCTGGTCCCCAGATCTTGCCTTCTCCCTGCCCCTGCGACAGCTCCCCCACACTGTCAGGCTCGCAAAGCAGGAGCCCTTGGGAAGCCGCCGGCGTAGGAGCAGGTAGGCAAGAGTCGAAGCTGCTAGCGCCAGGAGTGTAGGTGTATTTTCATTTTCAGATCTTTCCCTCTGAGTCCAAGGATTGGGGTTCAGGTCTCGGTTCGCCCCTTTACTCGCCATGTGATCTTGGAGAGAATCTCAGCAAACCAGCCTGTGCAGTGGCATCAGCAGCTCTCCCCCCTGAGGCTACAGCAAGCCCAGAGACCCTGGTCATCTGCCAGGTATTCTAATAGGCCCACAACTAGGCACCTCTGGGGCTCAGGAGGTCTGGGTGGGGCTACAGCGGGGCTGCTAGTGGGATGCCTTTGGTCCCTCTCCAGCCTGACTGTTCCCTGACTCAGCCCTCCTGGTGATCGACATATAAATTACCAATATGTTTCCCACGCCTGCATGATCACTCGTCACCCATGCGTCAACCTCACGGGAACACAGAACATGAAACTCCTAAGACTCTGCCTTCCAGAGGGAACAATCACTGCGTGACAATTTTTATTTGCTCATTAAGTCGGGCTATTTCATTTCCTAAGTTCTTTATTTTCTTACTGATGGAAATTTATCCACTCATGCAATTTCAAAAAAATATGTTGTACTAGGCATTATACTGTGGACTGACTGGATGGGAAGGGACTTAAAAATCGTCTGGTTCAAGCTGTGCATGGTGTGGGCTCTGAGCCCAGAATTCTGGGAGCTGAAGCAGGAGGATCACAAGTTCGAGACCAGCCTGGGCAACTGAGTGACTTAACAAGAAACTGTATTAATAATAATAGTAATAATAATAATAATAATAAAGATTGGAGATATAGGTCTGTGCAAAGGCCCTGGGTTCAATCCTCAGTACCACATACACAAACACACAAATGCACACATTACCAGATTCATACAGTCCCTCCCAAGCCACGCCTTCTCTGTTCAGAGCTGGCATCCTGCCTTCATCGCTGGGGGAATAACTTTTCTCCACTCGCCCACCTTAGAGATAGAATTTGTCCCTCCCAGGAAGCCTCTTCCTCCTCTGTGTTCTCTAGAATGTTCTTCCTCAAACAGACGCCCCTTGGCAGACACAAGACTGTGTTCTTGGCAATCCCTACTGTTGCCGTGCACACTCAGCCGTGTGGGAGGGGTACTGGCAGAGTTGATGGGGACGGGGAGCCCACGTGAGGTGTTGCCAAACAGGAAATGCCATCTGTGCCACATGACGACAGCGAGGGAGAGCGTTCACCAGCCGCCCTGGTGGCACCTGTGAGCTTCATCCCTCATCCCAGGAAAGAAGTTGGGAGTAGCAACATCTCGCTTAACTGTGACATGCTGGGACTTCTGTGGGCAAGGCCAGGCTCTGATGCCGCATCTCAAGGGTTTAACGGACAGGAAGTTGATGCCTTGCCCATGGTAGGTACCATGGAAGTTAGGTAACCTTCCTCTCTTCGCACGTGAAGCCGGGGCTCAGGGCTTGCAAAGTCATTATCACAAAGACAGAGAAGGAGATATCCCTGCTTTTATCTGTCTGGCTCTCGGTCTATTGATCGGAATGAGTCATGTGACCCCAAGGTAGCTGCAAAGGAGGCTGGGAAATGTAGAGAGACACACAGAATGGAGATGCAATATCTCTCCCATGGCCTGAGAGCTCCCAGGGCAGAATCAGGAGCCAGACCTGCAAAGAAAGAGCCCAGTAATGGACTGGAGATCAACTGCAAGATCACAAGGCCTTGCTGGGTATGACAGCACATATCTGGAATCCCAGCTACGAGGAAGGCTCAGGCGGGAGCGTCACAGGACAGCCTGGGCAATTTAGCAAGACAGTGTTCCAAAATAAAAAATAATGTATAAAAGATAATAGGAACCTTGAGGGTGATGAGAGCCTCTGCTAGCTGCCATTCCCTGCAAGTAGCGATGGCATGGCAGCCTGCGGTGGGGTGGCCAGGCTCTGCCACGCCGGTGCTGCGTGCCAGGGACCAGCTTGTCTGTAGACTGCCCCGACCTCCTGGCTGTCTCTCCCACCCCCGTGCTCGCCACCACCTCCCACCAACAACACCGCCCTGTCTCTCCCAGGTCTCCGAGATGAGCTCTGCCATGGACACCATGGCTCCCAGGGGAGTAGGGAGCCAAGGGCAGCACAGGTGACCAGGGGGAGGGAGACTTCCGGTTTGCTCAGTCAGCTCCCAAGCTTCAGGGACGGAGGGAGGTAAGTCAAGAAAAAGGCACAAGGAAAACACAAGAGAAAAGTCAAGGGAAGGAAGAGAAGAAGGTGCTGAGGCGGAGCCGCTGTGTGTGTGTGTGTGCGCGCGCGCGTGCGCGTGTGCACGTGCATGTGAGTGAGCACTTCCGGAGAAGTTTTGACGTGCAAGACCATGAGATGAAGAAGGAGATGGGGACCTCAGGGCCTTAACACTCTTTGAGACAAGTGCATAAGCACTAAAGTCGCTTTGGCTTCCTTTTGGTTAGGGGGGTGAGTGTCTCCGAAGGGATTTTATGCTGTAGAGATGGTGCTATAAGGAACCCCACACTTACTCAGGCCCCACGAGTGAAAGTCCAGCACTGGGCCTGTGGCACGTTCCCAAGTCATCCAGGGCACGCACAGAGCAGTCAGGCAGTGTCTGCCGGTGCTCAGAAGGGTGCTAAGAAGGCTGGGGAGGGACACGGGGGACAGCGACACACAACTGCAGCTGCTGCCGTCTCCACCCCACCCTCATGGGGTCTCCAAGCCCGAGCTCCCTTCCTGGGACACAGCGGATTAGGAAATGCCTCCTTCCTTTCCTCTGTGCACAGCCCCGCTTCATGAAGGCGACGGTGACATCAGCTTTGCCGGCTACCACATCCCACCGTTGACTCATATGAAACTTCCTGTCAACTAAAAACCCGACACCTTTTCACTTGTGCTGCGGACCCAGGTACCCCACATCCTGCCTGAACCTGGTTTCCTGAGCCCCAGCGCTCACAGCGCTCGCTCACTGTCCCCTGTGTTCTGGGCGTGCGGTCACTGTGGTCTGGCATTCACCATCAGCCCTGTGGGATCCTGCTGAATGTCTGACTCAAGTCCAAACAGGCCCCCATCCTTCACCTCTGTCCCTCCCACCTCCCGCATGCCCCTCAGTGAGGAGACAGCCTAGTACTACCTGCAGAGCAACAGCCCCACCTTTGAAGCCAGACCACCCTCCCACCCCCCAAGGGCTGTGAGATCCTGGGCAAGTTGCTCACCCTCGCTGAGCCTTCAGTTCCTGGTCTGGGGAGGGGTCGTAAAACCTACCTTGCAGGCATCCTGCGAACCAAGAAGAAACATCCTATGTTAAGTATTGGCAGTACTTGCTGACTCTCAGGAGATTCCCCGTAAATGGTCGCCCTTTTCCTCTGCCTTAAATTCCACCACAGTCATTGATAAAAGTGTTGAGCAGGCTGGGGCCAAAGAGAGCTCCTGAGGGCCAGAAGCAGGGCTCAGTGGTTAAAGCGCTTGCCTCGCAAGTACTAAGTCAAGGGTTAAGTCCCTGAGTTTGGATCCCCAGCACCACATAAGCTGGGCATGGTGGTGCACGCCTGTAATCCCAGCATCAGGATGCTGAGGCAGGAGGATTACTGTGAGTCCAAGGCCAGCCTGGGCTCCATTGTGAGTTCAGGACCAGCCTGGGCTACAGAGTGAGACCCTGTATCAGAGAGAGAGAGAGAGAGAGAGAGAGAGAGAGAGAGAGAGAGAGAGAGAGAGAGAGAGAGAGCGTGCTCCTGAGCGTCCACTAGAACCCCATCTCGGCTGATGCAGCCACTGTCCCCTTCTGTGTGTGCATGGCCTTTTGATGGTTTCTAATCCCCCTCAGTTTCTCTAGCATCCAGTGCCACCTCTTCCCCTGGAGATTATTATCAAGAGACACCAGAAACCTGGCTCAAGTCCGACCAGGACCCTACAGTTTGGATCTACCTGTCTCCAGTAGACAACCCCAGTGGGCAGAGATGGTCTAGGGCACGAACACTGAGCTCCCAGCCGTGGGCCAGGCAGGCACAGGGGCCACAGCATGGCACGGGAGGCCCTGCGGCCCTGACTTTAGTGGGACAGTGGGGAGGGGATGGGAGCATGCAGAACTCAATTTTCCTGGAGATGCCAGGGCACAGGGTTCCCATTCTGCAGAACTGGGTGTCACGTCAGGAGGGCCCCAGAGGCATGCTGGTGATGGCATGAGCATTCACTCTGGGACTGCACCCCCCTGGCCCGAGGACAAGGTCACCAAGAGCCTCCTCCATCAGCTCCCCTCCCTCAGGGGGCTGGGCTGCCCCCCAGCTCCCCTCCCTGCAGTGGAAGATCTGCTCTCTGTCAGGTCAATAGCGGCCCATTAGGAAGCCTCCGATTAATAAACCATTAATGCTGAATTATTGAAGGGGCAGGAGAGTGCTGTGGAGGTGGGGTAGACGGGAGGACGGAGGTCAGGGCGCGGGGGAGAACGATGAAAGAATATTAATCGAATATCCATGAACCAGACATCCTCCTGGGTGTGACTATACAGCTTTTATACCAACCACATTGTCACCTGTGACCCCTCATTTTACAGAAGGGGAAATTGAGGCATAGGCAAGAGGAATAAACGGGCATTGAGTAGAACCTAACCGTGTCAGCTGCTTCCTCCCGTGACAGCCTGCCACCTGCAGAAAAGTTAGGATGGAGAGGTGACCTGGAAGGACCTTAGGGATCAAGGACACGCGTAGGGTGGGGCTAGGGAGCAACAGGGTGGGTCAGGTTGTTCTTAGGAGCTTTCCGTTCCCCAGTTTGTCTCATGACTATTTTTCCAGCTCTTATAAAGTGAAGCTGGCACTCAGGGTCGGGGGAGCTGGAGAAGAACCTAGATTCATGTCCGCCACTGCCCCTCCCGCGGGGCTGGCCTCTCGGCCCCCTCAGCGCCCGCTGCTCTGCCTTCCTCCTGGCTCCTGGGCATTTTCCAAGACTCCACTGGGAAGAGAGCATGAGGAAAAGCAGAGCTAACCGGACTCTGGAATCCACGATTCTGAGGTACAGAGTACTGGGTGTGATGATCCCAAAATGTCACTATCCATGTGATTCACTGAAAAGCTCCAGCAGGGAGTGACAAGAGGCTCAGAAATGCCACCAGAAAAGCCCCCCCACTTCTCTGGGCTGGCTTCCTCCTGGGCCCTTCGCCTTTAGCGTCAGAGTGGAAGCCCAGGTTTGGGAAGCCATTGCTTACCTGTTTCTGGAGAAAAGGACATTCACAGCATCACCGTAAGCGGCTGGGAAGGCAGGCTGAGCTGGGCACTGTGGTGCGTGCGGATCTGTAATCCCAGCTACTCACTATCCAGAGAGTCAGGCAGGACTGTGGGTTCAAGGCCAGCCTGGGTAACTTAGCAAGATCCCATCTCAAAATAAACTACTGAGATATCAAAATAAAGGACTGAGATATCACATCTGCTAGGCACATGTGAAACCCTAGGTTCAAACCCCAGTACTATCTCCAAAAAAAAAAAAAAGGCTAAGGAAGAATCCTGATTTGAATGTCAACTGCCGAGAAACTCGGCCAGTGGCTCAGCCTCTGGATATTGGCATGACAATGATGACCTCATTCATGGGGCTTTTAGGGTCATGAAACTCATATACCTAGGACACTGAGATCCTGGCTCTTCTCCACCCCTCCCTTGCCTGTGGACTGTGCCTGGGACCTTGAAGCTCTTCTCATTACAAAGAGATGGGGCCCTGATACGGGCTGAGACTGTGACACAAAGGTCCTAGGGCTCACAAGAACTACAAACACACACACACACACACACACACACACACACACACACACACACACACACGTAATCTCAGCCACAAAACAAAAAAGTAAGTGAAGTGTCAAGCCCCTGGCTAACAGCACCCAGCAGGAGCTGGAAGCATTTACCCACGCCCCATCTTTGCACCTCCCCCTGGCCCCCCAGTGCAAACGTGGCTCCACAGGTGACAGTTGGGAACATACACGGCAGTTCTGGTACATCGGAGCTCCCGTCCCTTCGCGACTCCCACTTCAGCCTGATTACAGACGCTGACTGCTCAATTTTGATTAAATACTAACTCCTAAGCTGCTTACAAAATGCATGGAAAAGCTGACATTTATGGAGTGCAATAAACCACTCGTAGGAACAGGAGCGCTAGATGGGGAGAGGAAAGACATCAAACCTTCATGCAAACAAACATCAGTTGACAGCAGACAGATGGTCAGAATCCTTCACTCGTAAACTCGGGAAATTGAGATTTGGCAAGGGGTGTCTGCAAATAACTCGCGACATCGAAGTTTCCCCTTTCTGTGCTGGTGTTTTCCTGGGCCAGACTTCAATGTTTTCACAGGCCACTGCACGGAAAAGGTGCTGCAGGCCTCCGCGCTGCTGGCACGGGAAGGCTAAGAAGTAGCAGCCGCGATTTATGGGAAGCGGGGTTGCCAACACCCCAAAGAGTGAGGAGCGCTTCAAAGCCAGCGACTGCACGTGCCCATAAATCCCCAGAACTCTGCACCGGGCCTTCCTCTTCATGCACTGACGTGGGAGGGAAGGAAAGGCTGGAAGCCGATCTGCTTTCACGGGGTTGCTAGGAGCTAAGCTTCTGGGGCAACCGCGATCTTAATAGAAACGTAATCCAGCCCTCAAACCTCAGGCCTGGGCTCTCCTCGCCTCTGGGTAGCCGCGGAGTGAGGGTGTTAATAGCGGCGGCTGGAAGGGCCCCACCACCGAGAGAGGCACAGGCCTTGGCAGCCCTGTTTCTCATTTTTCCCAGCCTCTCTATGACCTTGAGTTATTTGGCTATGCACACAGTATGCCAAGGACTATCAAGCTGGCTTCACTCCATGGCCCTCCTGTCACCCCTCGGTGGCTTTGTACCTGCTGCTCCCATTGCCTTTGGGGTTTGCGTGTGGGCTGAGTGCTTCCAAGGGTCCACAGCGATTAAATTCTTGGTCTCCAGGGGGCGCTGTTGAGTTACATTCTTGGTCTCCAGAGGGCGCTGTTGAGTGGTGGTAGAACCTTTAGGAAGCAGGGCCTAGTAGGAAGTCGTTGGGTCACCGAGGGAATGACCTCTAATTTCCTGTTTGGATGTGAGCAGTTATGCACACACACGTACAGAACACCCACTCCCACCATGATGTGCCCCCACCACCTTCCACCCTCACCAGAGGCCAAATCAGTGAGTCTGGTGGACCATGGGCTTTAAACTTCCAAAACTGTGTGCCAAGTAAGCATTTTCTGTTCATCAGTTAGCTGCCTTAGGGATTTTTAAAAAAATAATTCAAAGCTAACAAATACAGGCACTCACGGCTCATATAAGCCCCAGACAAACCTGGGGTCCCTGCAGAGTCCTGTGGTGGACAGACCTTGGGCTCCTGCCTTGGAAGCCAGGTCCAGCCATCTTCACCTCCTCTTCTCTGCACAGGAGGGTCCTTGATGGTGCTAAGCCTCAGTGATGTCATCTTCCAGCTAGGAGAAATCACGCCTGTCTTGCAGGGGGACAGGGACCGAGGGTACGGCACAGACAAGACATGAAGGAGACAAACTCATATGGTGATTGCAATAATAAAGTTATACCGGGGGCATCCAGGAACACAGAGAACATCTGGTCTGGAGTGTAAGAGATCTGGCTGGGCTCTGCGGGGAGGCCTTCCTGGAGGGAGTGAACCGGAAGCTGGATTGTCAAGAACTGGCAGAAAAGGACAAGAAAGAGCCTATCAGAAAGAGGAGACAGAGCAAGCTGAGAACTGCTGTCCAGCTCCCATGTGACACCCCAGGGATGGGGACTCCCCGCATGTTGAAGAGCCCATGTCAGCTCAGATCAGTGGAAAATGTGGTATTTTTATACATACATATAACAAATTTTGAATGGAAATGTGATATTTTTACACACATCTATAGCATATATCTACCATATCCAATCCCCTATTGAGTCATCTCTGAATACCGCAAATATCAGCCATCCCTGGTAGAGTCAGCTGCCTGCCTCCGTTTCCCCTTTGGACAATGGAAATGATGGTGCCTCGCTTAGCATAAGGACACGTCAGTCAGTGACAAGCCGCACAGAAAACGATAGTCCCATTGGATTATGTCACCCAGCCACAGCTAGTCCCAGCCACCCTAGTCTGTGCCGACACCTGTGTGATGCTCAGTGACCAGGTCACCTTGCAGCTGCACTTCTCCAGACACATCCCTGTCTGGTGACACTTGTCTGTATTCCTAGGACAATGAGATGAGATAACACAGAGGCACACAGAGCCACCCTGGAACATGGAATGGGGTAGGATAAGGTTCATGGTTATTAATGACCTCAGCTACCAATGCGGAGAGAAAAAAAGGAAAAAATTGGAAGCGTGTCAGAGGCGCCCAAAGACTGGCACACTCGTCACACGCGGGAAATTCAGATACTGAACTTGGCGTCTGTGGAAGGGCGAAGTCCGACCTCACCACCCACAATCCACGCCTTGATTCCAACATTTCTCTCTAGGGAGCTGGCTGTCCCTCCCTCACCTCCTCTGAGAGACGCAGGGGCCATGCAACAGACGGGCATTGTGTTGGCTGCTGGCAGCCTCCGTCGAATCCCTGTGATTCTTTGAGAGTCTTAAAGTTGGACTGGTGTGGCCTGGTAGAAAAGAACAAGGGAAGAACCTTCCAGAAGGTAAGACGGAGCAAGTGGCTCCAGCTTCCCTAAGCCCTGCCCATCTCGGGCCTCCAGTGGAACAGGTAGATGTGACCCTGATAACGTCTCAACACTCGCACTCTCCAATCCACCTTCCGAATCCCTCAGTAACGTTCGCTAATTAATCACTTTGTGTACTGCATTCTAAATTAATTGAATTAAAAGTGATTAAATCCAGGAAATTGAAATTAGTCTAATTAGATTAGAGGCACATTCAGAGACCGTGGTGAGGGGTGCCACTACATTGGCCAATTCAGCATAGGAAAGATAAACTTAGACCGTAGGTGGGTTGTTGAGAGGGCATGGTGAGCTGGGCAGAAGTGAGTCAGGGCGGGCCCAGGGAGGCCACTGAGGAGGGTGCCGCCTGTGCACACAGTAGGTCGCTTTGCAGGAGAGAGACTCCCTGTTTATGGAAGGTGAGTTGTTTGTAAAGAACTCTGGGTCTGCCTGCTCTGGGTGCTGGTGGTAGGAACCATTTGTCAAAGCTGTTTGCAACACAGCATCCTTGAAAAGATCATCTGTAGCAGTGGTCCCCAACCTTTTTGACACCAGGGACTAGTGTAGTTGAAGGCTATTCCCCCAAGGATGGGGAGGTACTTGTTATGCTGTGAGCTATTGGAGGACACATTCAAAATGGCCAGCAGCAGGAGGGGAGCACGGAGCAAGGCTCTGCCTCCTGTCAATCAAAAACAGCATTAGAACCTGATAGGAGCGTGCTGTCAGGAGGCGGAGCTTCACTCACTGCCCACCTCCTCCTCGCCACTCATCTGGTCTGGTGGCCCACCTGTTGCCTGTGGGTTGGAAACCCCGATCCAGACAATCCAGGCCGCCACTGCCTCTGCTCAGAAATCAGGCGGGAACCTGAAAGGCCCGTGGAAAATCAGGTCCTAACAGTGTCCACCACTCATTTGGTAGCTGGCTTCTGGCAAATTTTCCCTTGAGAATTCTACTTGATCGGCTACTCTGATTTGACCAAGAGAGAGTGGGATCAATTCTGCCTGATTGTCACCTATAGCATTTAATTAATGCCACTGCCAACAGCACACCAAGCAGCATGTGAGACCTCTACCACCTCTCTGAGTCATGGGCCACCCGCATGGGTGGGTGCTACTAACAGTCAGGTCTCCTGATCCTGGGGTCACATTTCCACTTGGCCAAGGTGGGGGCCCAGGCCGAAGAGGGTGGGTGGGTTGGAACAGCTAAGGCTGCACTATAGCCTGCAATGAAGGTGACTCTTGTCATTCTACCATCTTGGCCAGGGAGGTGAAACTAACATGAGCTCCATCAAGGCTCCAGGCCAAGCTAAGCTCAGGGACAAATTCATGCGCCTGTTCTCATTGGAGGACTCGTATTCTAGAGAAAAGTGTCTATAATGAAATAAATAATGAGTCACTGCCCATCCAGGAAGCTCCCCTAGGTGAGCACAGTCATCCGAGGGCCAGGGGGTCCACCAGTGGTGTTGACTAGAACACTTAAATGTCCCTGTGACTGCACCCAAGGACCAGATCACTGTGTTTCAACAGGGACACAAGTAGAACGTATGTCAACCAGGTGGCCACATTGATCCCTCATGGGGTGACAGGCCAAACCAAAAGATTTTCACCAGAATAACAAATTGAGCCAAGCATGACCCCATTATTGAGGGTGGAGACTGCCTGAGGACAGCCCATCTGGCTAATTCTATTTGTCCCCATCCCTAGGCAGGTGACATTCACTTGTCCCGAGGAATGAGTGAGCAAAGGCTGTGGGAATAGAAGCAAGAGAGACATCCAGACACCTGCTGACTGGCACCTTTTTTTGGACATGCGATAGCTGGCATCAAGGGGACCCAGCCCTGTCAGAGCCAGCCAGAGGGACCAGTGGGCCCCCAGCAGTGAAACTGAGGGTGTGGTGGACAGCTGTGCCCAAGAAGTTTGTTTTGTGAGCCCAACTCCAGGAATGGCTTAGAAAGACAAATCTCTTCCCCCCAAAACAGTATGCCCATGTCCAATTGTGAGGTGTCCTTGCCCCTGGCTGTCAGAGTTGGTGCTCTTCCTCTGCCACCTTTCCAGTAGATAATCACCCTCAGTCCCCCAAAATCTCCTGTTCATACTCAGACTTGTAGCTCACAAAACATGCAGATACCAGAACATCTCCCGCTTTGGCTCATGTGGACCACCAACAAGGGCTTGGGTGAGCTGGGTCTTCACCTGAGCTGTCACTGTGCTGAGAACCTAAGATCATGTCCACCCAACCCAGAATCTAGGGGCCACTAAGCCGGAGCAAAGTCGCCTTCCCCAGGCCTCTGTTAGCAGGCCTAGAGTCACTCTCAAAGAACAGAAAGACGTGTCACAGCTAGCAGTGCTCAGAACACAATCCGAGGCTCCAAAACCCACCTGGACACTGCACGAAACTCGGTCAAAAGCAGTGAAAGAGGAGAGAGGTGGAGCCAGGCCTGGTGGCACAGGCCTGTCATCCCAGCACTCTGGGAGGCTGAGGCAGGAGGATTACAAGTTCAAACTCAGCCTGGGAAACTTAGCAAATTGGAGAGAACGGTCTCAAAATGTGAACTGAAGTATGGGCTAGGGCTGCAGCTTGGTGTGAGGGCCCTGCCGACCCCAGCACCAGAGAGGGAGAGAGAGGAGATCCAGCCACTACCATAGCCACATACAAAAACTAACCTCCCAGCCTCCCATGTAAACACCTGCCTCAGGTCCCCTCCCATGGTCCCCAGACATCATGAGTGTAGGACGGATCTACCCTGAAGATGCAAGTCTGCGCTTTCATCAAGAAGGAAACCACCGGCAGTTTTGAAATGACAATTTTTCCATCCTCTGCGCATCACGGGATCCAGCCCTCTGCTCCGTCTTCTCAGGCAGCTGGCAGCCTGCCCCCACGCCGCTCCTGCAAAACAGCCCTCCACGGTCCATGTGGCCGCGGCCACCAAACTGCGGCTTCTGCGTGACGCAAAGGTGCCTGGGAGACTTCCTACAGCCAAGTGAGCCCGCTCAGCCTTTGGGACGCCCGGGAGCGTAACTTTTATGGCCGAGTGGAAGATGGAAAGGAAACAAGGCTACACGGCTCGGCTGGCGTCTGCTCTGCCATAGGGATAAAGGGGTGTCACGGGGAGATGGCACAGTGCCAACGTTTGCTGCTCTGGGAGCTCCACTTGGGCAAAGGGACCCTGCCTTCCTGGCTGTGTGCCCCCTTCCCTCCACCTCGTCCCCTGCCAGGTGCCTGACACAGGACCGAAACGCTGTTGAGACAAGGGAGCCTGGTGGCGCAGCCTATCGTCTCTGCATCCTGGGAGGCTGAGGCAGGAGGATCACAAGTTCGAACCCAGCCTGAGCAATATCATGAGCTCCTGTCTCAAAATAAAAACGACTGGGAATTTGGCTCCGTGCAAAGGCTTTGGGTTCAATTCCCAACATGGCGGCGGGGTCAGGGTACACACATACACCCCCCTCCCCCCCGACACACACAAAATAAACAAAACAAACAAATGAACAAAGACAGAGGGCCTCCATTTATGACAAGCCCTCCTAGGCAGGAGTCTTTGAAGATGCCAGGGAGGGAGGCCGGGGCATGTCAGAGCAGGCAGGAGCATCCGCGCCCTCTACGGCGCCCTGGCCCTATTAGCTCTAACCAACAATTAGCCTGACCTTTTCCTGAGAAATTACACCAACTGCAACTTCCACCCTGCTCTGCCTAATTTGCCTCGCTGCTGGGGGGAAAACCAGCCCTGACTAGGAGGAAAAACAGCTGCTTTCTTCCCACCATCAAAGGCACAGCTCGGTGCTGCCTGGTGATTTTCAAGGCAATTCAGAATTAACTTCAAATTAGCCAGCCCTGATTCCCTCCCGCCTGGCCCTCACAGCCGCCTTCCGCCGGACTTTGTTCCCACAGCAGAACCGCCTGCGGCCTCCACAAGCCCCGCTTTGAAGCGGGCCCCTGGGTATCCATCTCACCCGTGCACCCCTTAGGCGGCCCCTCTGGCCTTCTCCCAGGGCTCGACCACCCCCAACCGCATGCTCATTCTAAGAAGTAGTTCCAAGGTACCAACCTGCATCCCGGCCAAGAAGCTGCCCAGTCGTGTGTGTGTTTGTGGGAGATAATCAGACATCGAGGTGCTCACTGGTCACAGCAAGGCCCCAAGGGCTCCCCTGCTGGGGAAGGAGAATGGAGAGGTAGAGTTGTCACGGAGGAGAGGATCTGATGGCTCAGCGTGTCACTGCTGCGCACCAAAAGCCCGCAGCTCAGCAGGAGCCCGTACCAAGCCCCTCTATTCAGGCCCTTCCCCCCACCCCAAAATTCACCCTCGCTGCTCATCCAGCAGCTTGTGCTTCCATTTATTAAAAGCCAGTGTATCCTAGCACCCCAGCAGAGCAAAGCCTGAGTGGCCTGGGGTCTCCCCAGCCCCCTGGCCCTGCCCTGTCTCCCTTCCAAGAAGTCAGCTCATGACAAAAGGGCCCTCCTCACCCCAGCCCCCAAAGCCAAGTCCAAGTCTCTAGATGTTTTGGCCACGGCCAGAACCCAAGAACTACTTGCAAATTGGATGGTGGTTTCCCTCAAACAGGGCGCGAGCTTGTTTTTCTCTTTGAACAACCCAAGAAAACACACGTGTTAAGGATCTTTGTAACCTCGACTTTGTTTCTACTAGCCCTAGGCCGACAGACCTGGGAACCAAATTTTCCTTCCTTGCCCACCAAGGGCTAGGCGGTTTCCTGAGCAATCGCAAATTCCGTGGTGAAGGCGTCTCTTCTCTGCTTAGTAACTGGCTTCCTTAGACTTGAGAAGCTGAGCCCCCCACCCAGCTCCTCGTACTCCGGTCCCAGCTGGGGTGTGCCACAGTCAGGCCAAGTTCCCTGTGGCTCTGGGACCCTGGGACATAGCCACGGTGTGCACCATGAGGCAAGTGGTGCAGAGAGGTCTGTGATCAGCCTGCCCCAGCCTCAGCTATGGGAGGGAGGCCAGGCCCGGGAGCCGGCTCAGCCAGGAGCCATAGAGCTGAGCCAGAGTGCTCAGGAGCACAGGCCTGCCTGGGAAGGCAATGTGTGAACTGGGGGGGAGTGGGGACTCTAATGACTAGAAGAACCAGAGCAGGTCCTAAAGGACATCGGCCCAGGCACAGGGGACACCTACCGCAATGGCCTTGGGCATGGGGTGAACTTGACCTGCTCAAGGAAATGAGCAAGGCCCTGTGCAGCTGGGACATGGCAGACCAGGAGAAGACAAAGGTCGTGGTGATAAAAGGGTTCAAAACGCCAACGTCCACCTTTGTCATGCACGGTCCCACCCGGCAGGTAGGTACTGGGCAGTGACACAGTAGTGCTAGAATGCTGACTGAACTCAGCACAAGATAAAGTGAGTTTTTCTTCCTAATGAGCTGTCTGTCCGGCCTTGTCTCAGCCCGAGGGCCGCTGGGAGGGTGAGCAGAGGCCCAGACTGCTTCCCTTTTTCGAAATGCTCCAACTTCATTCACAGCTACAAGGCTGTTTCTGAGAAAACAAGACACCCTGAACATGCGTCTCTGAGCTCTATTTGCCAACTCGGACCCATGTCCTTTAAAAAAAAACAAAAAAACAAAAAAAAACAGTCCCTCACCCTGACCACAGGATTCCTCCATTGGAACTCGCGTGCCGCGCCGCCTGGCCGTGACTTCTAATGACCCGGATAAATTCTTGTCTTTTCCCATATGCCTCCACTGTCGGTCAAGCTCCCTTTCCGGCCCACGCCACCCACCTGTCCTGGCCTCCCGCTGCCACCACAGGAATAAGAGAGGGAGATGGGTCCGACCGCATCCTGAGGACTTGTCCACGTGGCAGAGGGCGAGGGGGCTACGTTCCAGCACAAGAGGCAACCCAAGAATCTTCCTTAGGAGAGCATCGGGGGTCTCTGGCCGCCGCGAGGAAAATAGCCGGACAGCCCGGGGGCAGAGGAAGCTGCCACTATCTGATCTGCCCATCCTCAGGCTGGAGTGGCGGACCCACGGGAGAGGTGGGCTCCGGGTGCAGCGGGTGTCAGTGACAGGCTGGGTTGTACGCAAAGCCTCTAGCTGGGTACAGGCGGCCAGCGGTAGTGGCTGTCACCCCCATCTTCCTCACTGCTGTTGGTGCGGAGCATGCGAGGGTGCCCCCTCCAGCCTTCCACTAACTAGACAGCCTGTGGCCTGGTCCTCACTTGCAGCTTTTGGGGGCCACGGCACACTGCCTGTCCCAGGGTCGCACCTCCTCCCCGGGTGGCGTGGCCACCACATTGGCTGATGTGTGGAATCGTGGCCCAGCCTTCTTGCCTGGATTCGGGTGTTCTAGAGGGCCTCCTCACCCCAGAGTACCCGTAAGACCTGTGGGGCCTCCTCTGAAGCGGCGCTGCTGGCTGAGGCCGCCCTGCTTCCTCCCTCCCTTCCCCGTGGGGTGCCTCCCGTGGGCGCCGCAGCTCCCACCACACGCCCATCGGGAGTCCAGCTCCAGAGAACCTGATCTCACCCATCAAGATCACCATGCCTACCACCTGATCCCCAGGCCCCTCCCATCTAAAAGCCTGTCCTGAAGGCACCTGCAAGGGCACACCCTTTGCCCAAAGTCACCTGATGCCCTGACTCTGTCCCCAATGCGGTCCTGCAGAAACAGCCTCCTCCCCCACTCACTGCACGAAGAATGGTGCGATGTCTACGTTGCTGTCTGTAGGGACAGCTCGGTACTGTCCGCGCTGGCCCTGACGGCAAGGAAATGGGGCAGGATATGGGATCTGCCGCCTATGCCCTGGTGCTGGGGGCAGGGAAAGGCAGGGGTGGACCTTGCCAACTCCCCTTTGGGTTTGGAGCAAGCCATCCAGCCATGTATTCTGTGTGTGTGTGTGTGTGTGTGTGTGTGTGTGCGCGCGCGTGCGCGCGCACGCTTCATGCTGAGCCATAACCCCAGCCTACTTTTATTTTTTATTTTGAAACACAGTCTTACTGATTTGCCCAGGCTGGTCACTAACTTGTGACTCTCCTGCTTCTGCCTCCCATCCATTGTACCTCTGTGGACACAAGGTCAGGTTTGTGAAAAACTGTGCTTTCGTCTTGTGCGGGGTTCGGGGAGAGAGGGACACACGCCCCGCAGGACAGAGCAGCTCACCTGCTTTGCTCAGAACCAACCAGAGTGCTCCTCCCCTGGGCAGCCACACAGCCTGCCTGCTGGCCAGCCTCCAGGGTCTAGTTCCCAGCACTGCCCTGCCTCTGCCTCCTTGCCAGGCAGCAGGTGTCACCCCGTGGCCCTCACCGTGTCCCCTGCCAGGAGAGGGAGATGCTTTTTGCCCTTATGACTTCGTGTGTTCTCGGCGGCCATTTATCCTTCTGGTCCTCGATTCTCCAGGTTCAAATCTCTCTGTTAAGATAGCTTGCTCTGCCAGCTGGCAGCGGGGAAGCCATAGGTCAAGTCGCCTTCATCCCGTTAGCCGGTCACGCCCCCGCCTGGTACTGGTTGCTCATTTAATCACCTCACAAATGTGTTTACAACTCCCGCGTGGAGAGGCAGGTTTGATTATATCAAAATATTGCTGGTCTACACTCGCTGTGTACCTCTCAGCACAGAGGAGAAAGTGGCTTCCTGGGAACTGGGAATCGGAACTGGAAAGGGGACAAGAGTGATTTTTACATGGCCCTCCTGGGGCTTTTATGACAAGTCACCCACCAGCTGTTGGGAAAACAAAAGAAAGCCATGTACCTGCTGCCACCCAAGAGGCAGGCTGAGGGACTGCTCGGAAGGCCCAGAGTTCGCCCTCCGCCACCTCCTCCCTGCTCAGCCCATAGGGACCCCATGAGCCACCAACACCTGGTCCCTGGGCTGCCTCACCCTTGGACTCAGAAAGACATTTTCGAAGACAAGACACTGACAGTGGAATCCCCAGACAGGGGCAGGAGCCTCCGGACAGTGCGGCCGGCCGGACCTAGGGGAGTGGTTGCACATAGGTGTGAGGTGACCTTCTCTAGTTTGTGTCCATGAGGTCGTGACGGACACAGGAGCACAGGAAGCTAGTAACCCCGAGGGCCCATGAGCCACAGTTTGGTTCCACCTCACAAAACTATAAAATGTTCTCACACCTCCCACAACCCACGTATTAGCTATGCAATTTAAGCAGCACTGACCACAATCCCAAATTTTAGGGGTGGGTCTGATTGTTCCAGTCAGTGGGGACAATCCCAAGGTCCCCGCATGGGGCTTGGCTCAGGGAAATCAGGCTCAAACCACTCAGTTTGAAATCCCAGATATTTATTTAATGAAGAAATGGTGCAGTCCTGTGATCTGAGTTTTCTGGACAGCCGAGGCAGGAGGATTCCAAGTTCAAGCCCAGCCTGGACAACTTAGTAAGACCCTGTTTCAAAATGGACAAGAAAGTAATAGGCTGGGGACGTACATCTGGGTGAACAGCCTGGGCCCGAGCCCCAGGGTCACACAAAAGAAGGAGGAGGAGGACGAGGGGGACACAGTCTCTAGGAATGATGCTCAAAGTGTTTAAGAGCCTCTTCCCATCAGGCTCTGACCTACAGGGACCAATGGAGGCTGAGCCAGAACAGATCAAAGTTCTTATTTGGGTAACGAGGCTGAATGCTTAAAATTTGCCCTGGCTGTAAAACCTGCGGCCGCAGATGTCCCTGGCAGCCCTTCTGTGGCCATGAGGCAAGGCACCCTAAAGGTTAAAGTAGAGCCCAGAGACAGACTGAATCGAGACAGCTGCACAGTCAGGACCTTAGTTAGGCTGCGCCACAGCTCAAACCCTTTACTGCTGGATCCCGTATGTGAGTTTTCAGACCAGAGCTCTTTCAACAAGCCATATAACCTCTCCTAGAGCATTGTCGGCAGCAGCAGGGACTCGATAAGTGTTTGTTGAATGACCTAATTACTGACCAGGAATGGGGTAAGAGGAAAGTTCTAGCGGGGGCATGGGGCTGACCCTGTTTCGGTCACGTGAATATCCTTGCAGCACAGACTTCACCTACTCCCAGCCCTGCGGACAAACCTCTCCTGGCCATTGGAGCCAAAAACAGCAAACGCCCAAATAGCGCAGGACCTTTTTTGAAAGTTACTGCAAAACCAACCTTCTGCAGAGACTACAGCGCCGACGCAAGCCGCAGTGGGAGATTTGCGGCTGGAGGGGCACCGGGCCGTAAGTCCCCTCTGCACGGAGTGACCGGGAAGGTGACTAGGAAATGCTGTCCTTCAGCGTCTGCAATCACAGCATGCCCGAGCACAGGCGGGTCCCGGGTGGGAGAGCGGGAGCACCCTCCCTCTGTCAGGCGGCCCTGTGGATCCAAGTCCTGGTGGCTTTGTGGGTGTCAGCCATATTTGTTTGCCACACCACCTCCATTTTCCTTAGACTTAGAGACATGTGACCCAAAAGTCCAGTGACTGTTCACACTTCTTAAGTGATTGCTATAAAACTCACACTGCCTGGAGTCCCTGCCCAGGGTTCCCTCTCACTTTGAGCACAAGTATCCCTTTGGTGGCAATGCTGCGGCTGCCTCAATGTCCGAATCTACACAAAATAGTCACCTTTGTGGTCATTTTGACCGTGGAGGGAGGAGCCAAAGTTGCACAGCACCTGTTGCAGTTTGGATCTCAGTGTCCCCCAAAGCCTGGTGTATTTGGGACTGTGTGTTTTATTGGGAGACAGAGCTGGTCTGAAAGCCAGCCAGCAGGTGCTTGGGGTGTGACCTGGAGGGACTGTGTCAACTTGTTGCCACTGGAAAAGGCCTGGGATAGCTTTCAGGTGTGAATGGCTGGGCCAGAAAGTGGGGGAGGGCCACACACGACAGCCTGAGCTGAGTGAAAGGAGGAAAGAAGAAACATTGGGGCGGCTTGCTCCCCAGGTTTGGTCCCCTGCCTGGCTTCTGCCTGCCAAGGGGTGGGCTGCTATCCAGCCTCTGTCTCCGCCACGGCCTCCACTGCTGCCAGCTGCCCCCTGGATGGACCTTCTGAAATTCTGAGCCAAATAAACCTTTCCTCCCTTAAGTTGTGGATTTCAGGGATTTCGTCACAGCAACCAGTAAACAACCGAGGCCGTGCCAGATCCGGTGAGCATGGTGGATGAAGACCCACCTTGCGTCTCTGTGCCTTTCTGTGGGATGGCGCTCCGCAGCCCCAGCCACGACTTTTGGCCCCATTTCATAAAGTTGATCACGGAAGAGGACTTCCAGAGCTGCTTCAGGAAGGGGGAGAAAGGTGAAGTAAGTGTGTTCAAAGCCATGGGGAGGATTTCCAGGGGGATACACCCCTGAGTCTTTTCTTATAATAATTTTTAAAGATGTCATCGCTCACCATAAATATTTGTGACCACACCTCCTAGTAGAAGAGAAATGACGCAGGACTCTGTCCATTTGGACCGCAGGTTTTAACACTTAGACATGTCGGATCACGAAGGTGCCTTGGGACCGCGATGCTGAGCGAGATAAATCGGGCACAGAAGGCGAAACATCGCACAGTTTTTCTTGAAGAGAAGAGAAACACAAATCATCCAGAGAGCAAAATAATGGGGTGGGGGGGGTGGTAGGTAGCGGGCGTGAGCTAGAGCAAAGGCTGGGGAAGGGGAGGCAGGAGGGGAACGGGAAATAAAAGTGATTAAAACGCCTTATGTACACGCAGCATTCCCCAAGACGCGCGTAATCACGATGTATCGCAAACCCGTGCTAATAAAAATAATTATTACGGGAGAAATAATTTTTCAAAAGCTGCTTGACTCTAGAAAAGGTACGCAGTCTGCTACCAGTACATTACGTAACAGCCAGTAGGTTCTGGCATGCAATCAAACACACTCGTGTGTCTGGAGAGAAACTTCTAGGTGTTTGCAGACCACGGGCTAATTAAGGCCATTAATAACCTCAGGTCTGCACAACCCTTACTCTTTATTAAGTGAGTTATAAAACTCTTTTGGTTGTCAGAGCTTCTCGGGTTTTGGGAATTTGGAGGTAAGGATGCGGAATAGGAGGAGATGGGAGAAGGGAAGAGAGGGCAGGAGGATTAAATGAGGCACGGAGCCATTTCCCAGGGCACTATGGGGCAACTTCTGCTACTTGGGGGAGGGGGGGAGGGGGATGTACTGGGCATTGAACCCAGAACCTTTGCCCCAAGCTACGCTCCAGCCCTCTATTTCATTTTGATTTTATGCTGTATTTTATTTCATATTCTATTTTTGAGACAGGGTCTCTCTAAGTCCCTAAGCTACCCAGGCTAGGCTCAGACTTGCAACCCTCCTCCTCAGCCCCACAGAGGGCTGGCATCACGGGTGGGTGCCCCAGGCCTGGCTGACTTCCGCATCTTCACGAGATGTCCCAGAAGGCTCCCAGCCCAGCCCCGTGGACACCATTCTCCATGGCCTCCTTTGGGGATCTTTGCTTCTTTTTCGTCAACCACCTGATGTACGCCATACCACAGGCCTGCCTGCTCACCTCAGGGCCCTTGCAAGGACCCCGTGGCATCCAGAATTCCATGACAGTTCTCCCCAGTGGTGGGCAGTCCCTTCAGTTCTCCCCCCGCTTTCTGAAAAGAACACGGGGCAGAGCGGTGGTTCCTCTGGCCAGGGTTTGCCACCCGAGAACAAGCCAAGTGCACAGGGAGGCAAAGTGCTGAGGACGAGAGAACTGGGTGGGGCTGTACTGGTGATCCGAGGCAGTCTCATGGATGGCATCCAAAGCGAATTGTTTAAACCCAGCAGTTCTTTAGCTTCCCTGCAGGCACCGGCTCAGGGTCTCTCGGCGGGTAGCAACCAACATGGCCAAAGCTGCTGTCCCGGACAGGAGCTAGACGACCTGTTTCCATGGCTCCTGGTCACTCAGCTGGTAAGCTAGTCCGATGTCAGCTGGCGGCCCTGGAGAGTGGCTGAGGCCTCTCCCAGAGCTGCCTGAGTGTCCCCCAGACACTGCGCTGACTTGTCCTGAGCCAGCCAATAGGCCAACACAGAAGCTGCCGTGTTTTATCCGTGGTCTCAGAAGTCACACGCCCTGTCACCAGCACAGTATCATCTGTTGCCACAAGGTCTAAGTCACAGTGGCAGGAACCAGCGTCACAGGAGCATAGCACCCCAAGGTGAGTCTCCTGTGGTCACTGTCTTCTGTCTCCCAGTAACTCGCATTCATTTCCAGGGTTGACTCCCACGCCTTCGAGTGCTCCCAGGATGTCACCAACTATAACGCCCCGTGGTGTGGTGGCCCCGGAGCCCTGTGTCATCAGATCCTAGTGTAGATGAGGGTGCTGAGCCAGAACATGGCTCACCTGTCCCTGCTTGCCCGAGCAGTGGCGCATGCATGAGACAATCATTCTGCAGTACCCCTTCTCATTCCAAAAACGGGAGTCCCTGGTCCACAGCAATTCTGAAATCCAGCCACGAGCCCACCACTTCCTGGAGGGGATCCAGTTCTCCTGCCTTCTATATCCACAGCGCAGCCTAGAACAAGGGATCCAAAGCTGTCATTTCCCAAGGTGGCCCAAGTGACAGTGTGGCTAAATATTTTGCCACCACATGACAAACAAGCATGGGGGTACAAGCCTGTAACTCCAGCATTTTAAGAGACGGAGGCAAGAGGATCTCAAGTTCAAGTGTACCCTGGGCACCTTAATTAATGACTTAGCAAGTCCCTGCCTCAAGATGAAAAAAAAAAAAAATTAAATATTGTAAAAGCTCTATGAACACAGATCAGTGTGGAGGCCCTGGGTTCAGTCCTCAGTACTGAAGAAAAAAAATTCCCGTAAGTCCTCCCTGCACCCTCATGGAGGCCACTGAGCATCCAGCCACTTGAGGTCGCTTTACGCTTATGCCCACCTCTCCCCAGCTTCTGCCAGTGCCAGTCCCAAAGCCACTCCCACAGACAATATGGTGACAGCCGATTCCAGGTGCCGAAATCTGCACCAGCACCTGTTTGACGTAACATACCCACACACAGTGGGCAACAGACCCCTATGGTGCCCTGTCAGGCTGCCTTGGCGGGACGGGGCCAGTGCAGGAGGTCCCATGACGTCACAAACCCATACCTGCTGCAGCCACAGTCATGGACGGCCACACTGAGCTGCAGGGTCCTTGCCAAGGAGGCGGAGTCTCGTGGCTGTGAGCTGGAGCTAACCAAGGGGCTGAGGTCGTCTCCACCGGCGCCTCTCAGCCGGACTGCCTCACTGTCCCCTGTAGGGCAGGCCATCACTGGCTCGTCGTGCAAATGATCGTGACGTAGCAGGGGAGTTGGACACATGAGAAAGACCTGCCTTTGCCCATGTGACTGCCACTCAGAAACAGCTGGCCCTGGTTAGTGAAGTCGCTGAGGACTCCCCTGAGGAGGCAGTTCCTGGGCTGAGCTCTGGGCATCAGTTCTTCTAACCAGGCACAAACAGGAGCCAAAGTGCTGCTGGGAAAGGGAGTTACATGTGCTAAGGCCCAGGGGCAGGAAGAGTGAGGAGTAAGACTGAGACCAAGGCAAGACAGCTTCTCACCGGAAAGCCACACGATGCCACCACCCTAGTGAGACATCATTTCTGGTCCCAGAGCCTCCCTTCTCCTGCTCTACCCAGCACCCCACCTGCACTGGGCACCCAGGGGGCCAGAGCCGTAGGAAAGTGATCTCCTCACCTGTAATCCTAACGCTCTGGGAGACTGAGGCAGGAATGCCACAAGTTCAAGGCCAACCTGGGCATCTTAGTCACTGGGGGATGAACTAGGGATGTGGCTCGGTGCTCAGGGTTCAATCTTTAATTTTAAAAAGGCGAGCCCCGGATCCATGGAAGCATTCCCAGGGCTTTCTGGGAACTCGGATCAGGACATCCCTGCAAGAGGAGCAGTGTGCTCACAGGGCTGTGTGGGCTCGCAGGCTGGTGCCCACAAGCTGCTGCCTCTGCCCTCCAGGGAGGCTCCCACGTGGAGAAGAGGCGACTGCAGCCGGGGGGCACGCAGAAGGCACGGGTTGGCTGTCTGCCCTTACTAAGGCACTGGGCACTATAAACTAGAGAGAAAAGAGGCCCCTCTTCTGTTCCCTCTGAAAAACCCACCAACATAGCACCAAGCGCTGCCCTCCCTGCTCCTCACAGCCAGCGACAACAGCCACCCAGGGAGGACACCCAGCACTTAGCCCGGCCCCGCTGCCGGGGCCACCCAGGTTCCCACTTCAGACAATCTGCTAGGTAAACCATCTGGTGCATGGTTGCCCGGCAGGCCTGAGAGCTCTGCGGGAAGTCCGCACAGAGGGGCGAGGCCTGGGCTGGGGCAGGGGCTGGAGCAGCCCTGCACTCAGCACTGAGGCCTGCCAGGCCCACTGAGGCCAGATGCTTGTGCCCCACCAGGGCCTGGGGCAGTAAGGGAGGCACCAGGGAGCAGGATTTAAGGAAGCACTCACTCCCGGTGGCTGACACTGTAATTGCATGACCCTGAGAGTGAGTGCCTCCTTAAATCCTGCACAGGGCACTTCGGCCAAATCCCACTCAGCTGGGCCAGCTGGACCATGAGAACACGGCTCACCCAGCTTCATGGAGAGGCCGGGCGTGCTGACTCCTGGGCCCGGTCCACCTTCTTTGTGGCTCCTGTGGTTATCAGCTGTAGGCTTCCAGCGTCACCGTGTCTGTTCAGTCCTCCAGCCTGCTCTGTCTGCCCTTACGGACCCTATCTCAGTCAACAGGAGCCAGAAAGAGGGTAGCTATCTTCAACTGAAAGTGATTTAGCACAGGAATTTATTTTTTTAAACCAAAACCAAAAACCCAAAGGAAGGACCTCCCAAGATCTCCCTACAAATACCCAGAAATGCCACAGCAGGGGCACAGCTCTTTCTGAAATAGCCAGGATGTTGAGGCACTTTTTAAAAATGTCCCCTATGAGGAAGGTGATTGGATCGTGCAGGTGGGGGCACTGTGCTCATCAGTAACTTCATCCAGGGATGATTTCTTGTGCTGTGCTGTTAGGAGATGGTCCTGGTTGGAGGGAGGGTCACTGGGGGATGTGGCCTGGGAGGTTATATCGTCTTCCCTGGCTGCTCTTCTCTCTCTCTCTCTCCCTCCCTCCCTTTCTCTCTCTCTCTCTCTCTCTCTCTCTCTCTCTCTCTCTCTCTCTCCTGGATGCTCTGCTACGATCAGCTTTCTTCCACTCAAGCCATCCACCAAGCCTTCCCACCATTGTCAGCTAATTATGCATGACCTGAAACCTCTGAACCGTGAAGCCAACCTCTCCTCCTTCACGTTGTGTGTGTCGTGTATTGCGGCCCAGCCACAGGAAAGGGACTAAGTCAAGAGTTAAACAGTCCAGGGCGGGATGCAACAAAACCATGCCTTCTCTTACACCACCCAGTGTGATAGGAAAAGATCAAAGCTGGAAATGGTGGTGAATCTCAAAAATTTTAAATTCCAGTCCCATTATGCAGCTGTGTTGGGATTTTCCACTTGTGGTGACAGTGAAACTGGACTATTGACTCAGTTGGCTTGGGAGCTGCCTGGGGATTAGTGAAGCGCACTTCTGGGGTATCTGGGTAAGTCCTGGCGGTGTGGCCTGGGGTCTGTGTCTGGACCCGGTCCCTTCCTCTCTGGTGCATCTCCTCTGCTCTGCTCGCATGTGCCTGAGCTTTCCCTTTCCTTGCCTTTCACCCACGATTATTCTGCCTTGAGGCCATCTTACCGTGGACTGAAACCTCTGAAACCATGAGCCGAAATAAATCCTCCTTTAAGTTGTAAGCATCAAGTATTTTGGACCACTAGTGGGAAAGCTGACTAACACACTCGGTGAATTTCTTGTCTGCCTGAAATTCTTTGCTCTTCCATATAAGGGCTTTTCCAGTATTTCTCATACCAAGATTTGGAAATAAGGTGGTATCCGGTCTAACTTTTTGGTGAAGTGCATGTGGCTCCCAGAAGCTCCAAGTCCGTCTGAAGTCTAGATCCACATACTAGAACCATTACCCTTGTCTTGTGGACATCAGAATTCTCCTCCAAGGCTTCCCAGGACCACCGCTGCCAGCCAACCACGAATAAACAGAGGCCTCTGAAATGTGAGCTGAAATAAACCTTTCCTCCCATAAACAATAAATAAAAAATGGTAAAAATGATGCCTGTAGTACCAGGCTACACTCAACTTCGCTCTTTCGCTCAGTGATCTCATACATCTCTAGTGGGTGCCACCACTCACAGGCTGAGGACTTCCTTCTTTCTTCCTCTTTTTCTCCCTTGTGTGTCTTCCTCAAATTTGTTTTTACTCCTCTCCTCAGGAGCAAAAACTAAGAGGTTTCCCATCTTTACCAAAGGGCCTGCTTGTTACTTGGGATCCAGCTGTCAGATTGACCTTACAGCCTCTCTCCAGTCCAGTGACTTGCCAAGGAAATTTCTCAAGGCCTGTTCCTCTTCCATGGGGAATTTCAGTGCTCACTGTTAGGATGGTAAATGTTTCAGCTCATTACAGGCATGTGTGCCAACTTATAGGCACACATGAATATTTTACACATAGCTATAAAATCACATCTCTTTCAATGCCTTCCTATAATGGAGACAAACTGTGCCTAGGAAGTTCTTTCAGGGCCAGTGTTTAAAATGAGTGTGAAAACTCATCCCTTCACATTGCTGTGAAGATTGCCCTTCCTCTCGTGCACCTGTCCTTGCCACGTCTTTACTTTCTTGGTACAGCTCAGAGAGGCCACACAGCACAGTGACGCCTCGACCCTACCTGTGTTCTCAGGGAACACCAAGCTCGAGAGAGAATCTGTCTTGGAAGGCCCACGAGCATGGGCCTCTGGGGGGCCTGTGACTCATGGTTTCTTCCAGATGGATCAGCCAAGATGGGGACGTTAAATAATGAAATAGGTAAATGACAACTCTGTGACAAAAAAGTGCTATCACTCCATGTCTCCATACAAGCCACCCCCCCCCCCCCCCCCCCCCCCCCCCCCCCCCCCCCCCCGCCCAACTCTGGTCCAGCAGTGGACACAGGTCAGGATTGCTCAACCTCATCACTGCTGATATTTGAGCCAGATATTATGAGATATGTTGGAAAATGGAGGGTGATGAGCAGCAGACCCCCACCCACCGCCTCTAACCACCCACATGGTGCACTAGTACCTCCCACATACATCCACTAAGATAATCAAAAACATCCATGGACATTGCTATATGTCTTTTGAGAGCAAAATCTCCTTCCACTTGACAGCCAGTGCTCCTTGCCTATAGGGACACATATTGTGGCTATAGAAATGTATACATGCATACGTACAAACAATTCAATATTTATATGCCCTTATTTTGGGTTGGCATCTGGTATAAACTTGCCACTCCATCGACATATGCACAAATAGAAATGTGACATACTTTTCCTTTTCTCTTAAAAATTAATGTCATCTGTGATAATAGTGACATTTGTGGTGACTATTTTATCTCTCTAGAAAGTTGGCCATTTGCCTTAGCCACAGAGGATAAGGGTCTTCAGAACCTTACTTCATTTTCTGTGACTCTTCCCGCCACAGCAGGAAGCCCCCTGGCTCTCCACATTCTAAAAATCCAAGTTGGATGAATGAGCTGTCCCATGAACCCTACATAGTTCCTCTCCAGCCAAGACTTCCCAAGGATCTCCATGAAAAATCAACTTAAGAGGAAACAGAAGGCAAGGAGGTACCCAGCTGCACATTACTACTTTTATGTCAGCCTCACTATAATGTATCAGTCAGGATATGCTACATTATGGTGTGGTAATAAATAGTCCTCCTCAGAATGGTGGTGGTTTATGGTATCCAAGGTTTATTTCTCTTCTGGCTTCATGGAAACAACATGTTCCACTCTGTACTGCTGTTGACTCATTCAGGAACCGAGGCTGACTAAGCAACCACTTGGAGACCAAGAGGGAGTCCACGTTCACCATGAAAGCATCCCTCCCAACGTGGATGTCACTTCTGCTCCCAAGTCGTTGGCCAAACCAAGTCACTGCCCATCCTGAATTCAACAGAGGAAGACAGTCTTGGAAGGGAGGAGGACAGAAGCTGATGGGTAGCCTATAAGTTCTCCTGAGGGGGTTCCTGCCCTGTGCCTCACAGCTCTTCCTCTACAGGGGACACCCCAACTCTACTTCAGACCAACCCCTTGTCTCTTTCAACTTAGAATTTTCAAAAATCTCCCCTTCCACCCACAGGTAGAAATGACTGTCAGAATCTTCAATGTTTATTTAGCACCCTTTTCCTTTCATCAAAATAAGTTCCAAACACTTCCAACCCAAAGTCCAATTGTAACCAAAGTTGTCCTTACTGCCTTTAAATTCCAGACTCATAAAGTTTATTTCTCAGAGCTGTTCAAAAAAAAAAAAAGTCTCCAGCCATGCTTCTGGACAAGAGCATGGCTGACACTTGGAGCAAGGTATTTCTTTAAGGTGGGACTGTCTTGAGCATTGTAGGATGCTTAGCAGCATCCCTGTCCCCACCCAAAGGACACCTGTAGCACCTCCAAGTTATGACGACCACAAATGTCCCCAGATTTCCAAGAAGTCCCTAGAAGAAAGGGGACAACACTGTCCCCAGTTGAGAACCACTGGTTTAAAGAAGCCCCAACTGATGGCTGTGACTGGTTCATTATTCATTTATTCAACACAAACTTACTGAGTTCCTAGCAGGTGCCTACTTCTTTACCAACAAATGTACCTCAGTCTCCTGGCCCACAACACTGGCAGAGGGCAGCAGTTGTCTGGATGAAGTAGGTGTGGCCTTGCATGGTAGGTGTGCAAGAGACCAGTGGGCACATGAGAAAATAAGGCCAGCCCAATACAATACTGGCATCGGTTCTGTGAACCGATGGTGGTGGGAGACCTCAATGGAAGCCATGGGCATGGGTTCAGAGGGCTGCACTGTGTAGCCTAAAGCTGGATAAAACTAAAACCTAATGATGCTGGTGTTCATCCAACTCTGTAGTTTGCAAATCACTTTCCTGAGTGATTGTTACTTCTGAGACAACTCTGAGAGGTGGTTACTGCTCTCCCCATTCTGAAGAGCAGAAAATTGAGGCTTAGAATAAAAGGGTGACTTTCCTCAATCAAGCACCAACTGAGTGGAGGAACTGGATCTTCTCCGACTTTTGCAAAACGTTAAGTGGACTTAGGGGGCCACGGCCCTCACCCGCAGCAGGGTGGCCGTGCTCTCTGCACCCACATGCACAGATCAAAATGAGTGAGCCTCGAGAAGGAGAAAAGAAACTGCCAGACCTTTGGATTTCAAAGTCAATTTTTGGTGCCCATAGAAGAAAGCTTTCAACTTGCAAGAACAGTGTTGTTTTGTTTTCAGTTTTTTTTTTTTTTAGGGGGATCAAAGGGGAAGAGACAGGGTCTCCCCCTGCAGCCCAGGCTAATGAGTCCTAAATTCATTATGAAGCCCAGGCTGGTCTAGAACTCATGACAGGCTGCTTTAACCTCCAGAGTGCTGGGATGAAGGGCATGCTTATGAGGTGTTGGAGAGTCAAACCCAGGGCTTTGCACGCAGTAGACAGACACCCTAATCACCGAGTTGCATCCCCGGCCCTGTTACTCAATTCTGAAGACCAAGCCACAACATCATCAGGAGCAAAGCTCAAAGCAACTGTGGGATAAAATGCAGCCAGAAGGGCAGAGCTGGAGAAGAAGAGGTGGCCGTATTGTTGAGATCGGATATGGTCAATGGGATGGCAGGAGGGGCACCAGTAAGAGCATGATTTAGGTGCTTTATCATTGCTGTGACATAATACCCAACATCCACAGTTTAAGGAAGAAAAGATTTATTTAGCTCACCGTTTCAGGTCTCTCACACACACGGTCCATTCATGGGGCAGCCGGCAATGGTGAAGGCACATGGCAGAGACAGAGGCTGGAGAGCTGCTCACGCCAGTGCAGACAGAAGCCAAGCGAGTCTCACCACTCAGGCAAAGACTGAGGCTTTCCCAGGAGGGAGCTGCAACAATGTCTCTCCTTCCAGCCCCATACCCAAGATGGGTTTCCCCCACTCTACTGTCTGGCCCTGGAGTAAAAAACACACACATGAAAGTTATTCAGAGGCCTTTCCCACTGGCAACAACTTGGTACAATCCCTCTAGTTCAAACCCCAGGACTCTGCCACTTCCAGCCAAGCTCTGCCTCCCAGTAACATAGTTCTGCATACAGAGTTTTGGGGGGAACACTCAAGATCCTAAAGATAGCAGAACAGCAGGAGACACTCAGCCATGTCCCTCATCTCTCTTCTTCTGCTTCCAACCTCACTGGGAGAGGAAGTCACAGACCAAGAGTCTTTGACAAGCTTGAGGAACAAGAAAAGAAGGGCTCTGGGATGGTAGCACACCTTGGAGAGAGACGCCTGTCCACACCGTGGGACCCAGGGAGCCTCCAGCCCAGCCTGGTGCACGGAGCACCGACGGCCTCTCCTGGTTACCTGAGAGGCAGAGCCTCCCGGGGGCCGTGCCAAACAGGAGAGGACATCATAGGAGATCAGAGGAGGACATGCTCGTGTGCCAGCTGATGTCAGCAAGCACCAGGAATGGCTGTCCAAATGCCAGACCTCTGTGGGAGCAGAAACCAGCAAGAAAGCTCATTGCTCCAAGGACACACGGAAAGGGGAGACGTTGGAGGCAGAGAACAGCACGCCCAAGAGACTCCTTCTGATTGGAGCAGTGCATGCCATGTACTCAAGGCCTAGAGGCCAGAGCAAGTTGTGTTCTGATTGGAGGAGGCCTGAGTGGGACCTGCCTGGGATGTGCTCCCACCCTAAGAACTTTAATCTTCAGAAGGCGGCATGCAGAAATGAAACACTGAACGTCGGGTCCTGTTTGTCCCCCTAGGCCCACATCATCCCTTTCCAGGGGAGCAGGAGGCCCGGGGTGGTCTTGAACACACTTTGTATGGAGCCCAGGCTGGCCTTGGCAGTCCTGTCTCAGCCTCCCCAGTGCTGGGAATACAGGCGTGCACCACCACATCCGGCTTATGTGGAGCTGGGGAATCAAACTCGGGTACTCAGCACTTGTTAGGCAAGCGCTTTAACCCCTGAACCCTTCCTCCAGTCTCTCCACTTTTGTTGTAACACCAAGGAGTAACGTGGGCACAGCACTCCGCCTATCAGATGAGAAGCTGTATTCCTCCAGGGGGCAACTCCTCCTGGGATGAGCCAGCTGAAGACGGACCCATGGCGGGTGACAGTGGCCCTGGGCTTCAGCCTGATGCCTGCCGCTCAGGGCCTTGCCTGGAGAGCCTTGGGTAGGCAGATCCGAGTGGAAGGCCTGGCCCGTGTCAGACCTGGAAATGCCACCATCTGATCTTGTGACCCAAAAGAGGAAAGAAAACCGGCTTCAAACCTCAATCCCGCTCCATCGTCCGGGCTGCCATGGGGATGGTCTGCCTTGGTCAGGTTGCGAGGGGAAGGAAAGCAAGCTGTGGCAGGCTGCCCAGTGTCACCCAGCTTGTGCCTGGAGAACCTGGCTCCCCCCCTGACCCATGGATCAGGGCTCACCCGCAGCCCAGGCTTCCCCAGTACCCCGAGCCCTGCATCGCAAGTGAGTCAACCCTGGGTGACCATGGCACCATGTAGAAGCAGACACAAAGCCAGGTGCCCGCAGCTCCGCCCCTTAGCCCAGGGTGCGCGCGCGCGCGCACGCACACACACACACACACACACACACACACACACACACACACACACGCCTGAGCTCAAGTCCCCCCGGAGGAATGAACCCGCTCTATGCCTGCCTCCTGCTACTCAGAGCAGGGGAGGTCGGGCAGCCCCAGCATTGCCCGGGCGCTGTTGGAAACGGACCAGCCTGGTGCTTCTTGACCTTTCGGGTAAGCTCAAGTGTAGCATGTGTTCTTCTCAGTTTAGTATCTGATACGCTCTCTATCCGGGGACGGCGTATTAAATGGCTTTGTGGGGCTGGGAGATGGAACTTGCTCCATCCAACCTGATGTTGCCGGCCTCCAGGAACAGTGCACCGGAAGGAAGGAGAGGGAGGAAGGAAGAGACCATCCTTACCATCATTCAGGGGAGGCTGCAGCCGGAGGATCTCAAGTTTGAGCCCGACCTGGGTAACTTAGTGACTTAGGGACACCTTTCAAAGCAAAGAAAAAGAAATGGGCTGTCAATGTGAGGATGTATCTCAGCATGAAGACCCAGCTTGGTCCCCAGCATCAGAAAGAGAGAGCAGGGAGCGGAGGAAGGAAGGGAGGTGTCATTTCAAGCCCTTTCCACAATCAGGGACTTTGCTTCACCAAGGTCCCTGGGGATCCTGGAATACACTGAAGTCAGAGAAATGCTGCTCCACTTTGGAGTGTGCACAAACCGGGCCAGCCAGAGTGTGGTCCAATTGACAGGCTGCCTCTGCACTGGGCTGTGCCGGAAATACCTTCGTGCCAGATGGCACCACACTCAGGAGTCCCCAGGTGCACCTGGCCCTGTGTGTGCCTGTACACGGGGGGCAAGTCAGGGAGGCCAGGGTCCTTTGTGGTCATCAGTGGCCACTAGGCAGGTCGTGGAGACCTCTTGGGCACCCTACTTCCGGTCCTCTTTTATTTCCAGTGGCCACAGGCAGGGTTCACCCCTCCACCCTGCACTGTAGCGGCGTTGGGTGCCGCAGCAGGAAGGCCCAGCGGGAGCCCAGCACCACCACGTGCGGCCCGCGCTCAGGGACACAGCCCTGCCTCAGGATGTCCCCACAGGGCCACATGGGACTGTGGAGGCCTCCACCTGGGGTGTCTGGATGAACCATATTTGCTCATCTTGACTAGTATTCTCCTTCTCAGGTTTAACTTTTTAAAGTAGATGTCAGACACTATTTGGGGACTCTGCTGAGTCCCCAACAGGTGCCACCGCTATGCCACAGAGGGTAGGAGGGCCCTGGACAACCTGAACTGGAGACTGAGAAGGCCATTTCACAGGGGACTAGCAGCCCTTCCTAACCCCACAGCCGGGAATGTCCATCCCCGCTGCGGAAGCCCGGGTGACCCGTGTCCCATGTCGTGGCGGGGAGGGTGAGAGGAGGCGGCCTCGCCGGATCGTTTGTCTGTCACCAGAAAGTTAAAATGAAAAACAAAGCCAAACAAAGTACGCATCCCAGGGACAGACTGCGACAGGAAATCGCGCTGACCCAGCTGAAGCAGCTAGCAGATCTCCACGCGCAGTGGTGGTTTTGACTTGCAAATGCCTTCCCGGAATAGCTGGAACATCCTTATTAAGCCCGGCTGGTGATGCCACCGCCCTGCTCCACGCCGTCTGCTCCGCACTGTATAATTCATGGCCGCGTGCAGGCAGGGAGGCCGGCCGTGACCAGCCCGTGACCCTGAGCTTGCACATTGGCATTGCCTGTGGGAGCACAGACCAAGCTGGGTCGCCTGTGCACTCCAGCCTGCAGGACCAGCCCCACGCTGCGCTGGGGCATCTCCGTCGGCATGGAGAAGCTGTCCCCATAGCGGCTGGTTCACGTGCGGCTGTGACCCGACATCTCTGGCGACAGTGGGGCACAGGCCTGCAGACTGTGGTGTTAGAGCTGGGTCCCTGATGGTGTTATCAAGCCAGGGTGAGCTGAGTCCCCGAAGACAGTTGCCATGGTGACCACACGGGCACTGTCCCAGAGCCTGGCACCTATCCCTTCAGCCACGCCTCTGCCACGCGCAGGGATCAGCCCTTGAACAGAGCAGGAGACTGCTCCCAGAGCTGACCTGAGTTTTAATTCGGCCACAGAAGCAGCCTGGAATTCACACCCAGGTCTGCCACCTCCGAGAGACCAGCCCCTAGAGGCTCCTCGGATTGTGACAAGAAAGCGTGACAGAAACGCGGTTTACATTCCTAACTCTCCTTGTGAAATGCCAGCGTCGGTGTGATTTTGGAGTATACATATTGTTGCATTTGAAGTAGGTGAGGCGTAAACACACACCCGCAGCTGGTAGTGATGGGTTTGCTGTTCTCTACGGTGGGCGAGAATCGAAAGGCCTAGAAACCGCTGCCCTTAGCTCCTTCCTGTCCTGACGCCAGCCCGGGGCTTCTCCAAGGGGGACCAGGCAGCCCGCCCTCCTTGGTCACCCTTGAGAGCCTCCTCTGTGGCCTCATGGGCACTGTGCCAACACCAGTGACATCAAGCAAACAGATACACCTAGAGACAACTTTGGTTTGTGGTGGGACCTCTGCCGCCACGGCACCCGCCTGGGCCTGGGCCATCTCTGTGGGCAGCAGGAGGTGCTCAGGGCTCCCGCACTTTAGGCGCTCAGAGGCTCATGTCCAGCGATGGTGGGCCCCCGGGTGTCGTGTTTCTCAAGTCAGTTCTGACTGGAAGGCGGTGGGCCGCACTCCTGCTGCTGGCCCTCTAGCTAGGCATGCCGCCTTCGTGATGACGCTTCTCCCTGGTGCCTTCCGCTGTGCCGGGGGACGGGCACGAATCTGTGGGTGACTCACGGGACCCAACGAGTTGTCACAAACGCCTTTGGGAAAATCAGAAGAACTTCCTGGACAAACTTCACAGGCCCAGCGCTGTCATCATGTGCCCAGCCCGAGGGTGGGGAGCCCATGAGACCAGAAGGTGCTTTCTGAGCCTCCGAAGTCTCTGTCCTGGAGAGTTTCCGCTCTTGGGGAGGTGAGGATTTACAAGAGAAGGAAGGAACAATTCGGCAAGGGCCCCCTGCTGGGGGAACAGAGGCGCATGGGACCGGGGGGTCATGCAAACAGTCTGCGTGGGGAGGAGGGGAGAGCATCCCAAGCAGAGGGAACAGCCAGGGCAAAGGCGCAGAGGGAGGGACGCACTAGTTCACTTGGAGGAACAGGAGGAATCCAGAGCAGCAAGAGGTGGGCAGCCAGGTGAGTGGGAGCCGACGGGCCACACAGGGGGCACGCAGAGCCCCTCCTCACCCCAGGGGACAACTTGGCGCAAACCCACCCACAGCTCTCCTGCCTCAGACAGGCCAGGGTCCCCCTTGTGAGGGCTGCTTGCCTGCAGCACCCTGGGTGCCCTTGCCTGAAGATTGGGACTCCTCTGTCCAAGCCCGGACTGGGCAGCTAGGCCCACCCCGCCTCTCCTCCCAGGCTTGGGTGGTCTGCGGTCTCCCTCCCCCAGCATCCTCCTCCAGCAGGGCCAGGTCTTCACAGCTGGTTGAGATGTGGCCAGTCCCTTCCACCCCTCGCCATCCCCCTGGCTCATGTCAAAGGGCCCATGCCCAGCTTGAGGCAGGTGCCCTGGGAACCAGCGGCTAGCTGGAGTCCTCCCCTCCTTCTGGGTATCTGGAGCCCCAAGAAATGCTACCTCAGCTCCCAGGAATAAGGGGGCAGGCGGGCCAGGCAGGGTGCAGCTCCTGGAGCCACCACTGACAGTGAGTGCCACAGCCACAAGGACCTTGCGTCTCAATCCCTTAGATCCAGGCCCTACACGCACAGGGTTAGGGAAGAGACAGCTCCCTCCGTGACGGGAAGTCAGGCTGGCACTGCTGCGGGTGGGGCCTGGAATGAGTAGGCTGATAGGAGCAGTCCCCTCCCCTCTCGGGCACCCTTGAGGTGCCAGGCTCCGTGCTGGGTTCTGGACGTGCACCACTCACATCTCACCCCACCTGCAGCTGGCAGGCCTCAAGTCTTCCGTGGACTCCACAGGAGCCGGATCCAGGTCATGACAGGGACACCCACAGGGACAGGAACTCCATAACCGATGCACTTGGAGCCGAGCCACAGAGGCAGGTGGGGCCTAGAAAGCAATTCTAGAAAGTAGGACACCGGACCCAGTGGCACGCCTATGATTCAGCACCCTGGTAGGCTGAGACAGGAGGATCGCAAGTTCCAGCCCAGCCCAGACAATTTCACAGCTTAGCAAGAACCTGTCTCAAGATTTTTTTTTTTTAAATGTAAAAAATTAAATAAGAAATGCTGGGGATGTAGCTCATTGCAAAGGTCCTGGGTTCAGTTGCTGCAAAGACAAAAGGGGAGGGGAGGAAAGAAGGGAGGAAGGGAGGGAGGGAGGGAGAACGAAGTAAGGAGAGCAGTGGAGCCGACCTACAGAGCCACCTGCCTGCCTCGGCTTCCTGGGCAGAGCTCCGCAGGCAGTCCCTGCAGGAGGCTCCGGATCGGGGGTGTCTGCTCGGGACTTAGCACAGGCTGGCTGCCCAGAACCACTTCCTTGCTTCCTCCGGGTATCCATTTTCCTCTGTCCCAAAGCAAATACTCCCCCCTTGGGGCGGGGAGGGGGGACCCCGGAGACCTGGGCAGTCCCCCTGGGAGACGCAGACCCAGCGCTTCCACTGCGCAGATGGGCTTAGCTAGCCAAGTGTGCAGCTGTTTGACCCTCAGTTTCCCCAATCTGTACCACAGAGGTAACTATAGCAACGTAGAGACTGTGTACATGGAGGCCTCCGGGAGGGCTGGGCAGGAAGCCAGGAGCCCAGGGATGGGAGGCTGGGCAGAGCACGGCCACCATTGGTGTTCACTCTGGGCAGGTCACATTGCGTCTCTAAGGCTCCGTGTTCTTGCCTGTAAAATGGGAACAGTCAGTCTCCCAGTGACCTGCATAACTGCCACTAAGCTCCGGTTACTTGGCCCGGCTATAGCATCCCAAGTTTTCCTCCTGGCTTTAAAGCACCCCAGGGCTTGGGTTCTAGGTCAGGGTTGCTGTGTTCTCCCCCTCAAAATGCCAGCCCAGACCCAGGGTCCCTGCTGAGGGGTGTGCGTGTCCTAGCAGGAAGGATCTCCTGAGCCAGCCCTGCGCCCAGGGATCCTTAGAGAGAAACAAGGACCGGAAGTGAGGAGGTGGACGGTAGCCTTGACGAGGCCCAGGAAATGGACTCTCCCCTCCGGCCTGTTGCCCGTCACCTAAGGGGGCACCGGGAGGCACTTCCCGGCAGGCCAGAGCTGGCCAGGAAGTTGGTGCAGGCCCAGCCAGGGCGGGTGCTCTGCCCACTTGCCAGCCACACTTCTGGAGAAGCAGAGATCACTTGGGCCAATGGGTAGGGCCTGGTGACAGGTGACAAGGCCGGGTGAGCGGCCACATACGTCCCTGGGATCCCAGCAAGGACGCTCCTGCCAGACCCAGCTTGCCACTTCCTAAGACGCGTGCTCCCGGCAGCTGGCCTGATGCCCCTGCCCTCTCTCTGCAGCCAGCTGAACACAGGCCTTTCTGACAGATGGTCCTCCAGGGGCCACCTGCGTGGGGCCACACGTTGAGGGTGTGCCCAGGTTCTCCCTAGCCAGGAGCGCTCAGCTTTGAGCACCTCCTGCTTCCCGAAGGACACCCTGGAGGGGACCCCACATGACCATGGCCCGGCTTCTCCAATGTCTGGAGGCCATCTCCTGCCTGTAGGGAGCCTGGGAGGCAGCGTGTGCTTCTTGCTTCTCTCCCACCCTTCCCAGGCGTTGCCTGAGCACCTCCTATGAGCCAGTCCTGTCCCCAGCATAGGGGACACGGTGGCAACAGGGCACACGTGGCACATCTGTCCCACACACTCCATGCCCCATGCTCTGGCTGGTAAGAAGTGACTAGACGAAACACACACAGCTGCCCTGATGGCCAGTGCAGGGACCGGGAGGGACAGTGGGACCTGAGGACGGCCAGGCACGAGCCACAGAGGCCCAGCCCCTCGGAGGCCTCGCCCAGGGCTGACCTCTGTGTCTGGCTCCTGAGCAGAGGGAACATGAGGAGTGCCGTGGGGCTGGGACACTCGCCAGCCACGCCACACTGCGGGATGTCATGGCCTCTGACCTTCCCAGCCCCGTCCTAGGCTCCAGCCTCTCCAGGCACACAAGACCCAGACACAGACAGGACACAGGGCACGGGAAGGGGAGGGTCGGAGTAGTCTGCGAGGTCCTCCACTTGGCAGCGCTGCCAGGCTGGCTGGTGGGTGACCCCAGGACTGGGAACCAGAGAAGGGCAGAGACTTGCCAGAAGTTACCCAGCAAGAAGCGGCAACCCCAGGCCAAGCCCCGTCTCCGCTCCCAGGTCACAGCCTGCCCCGGCCGGCCTCCCTGTGTTCCACAGCCCAGGCGGCGGCTGTCCGGGCTGGGTGTCCCTGCAGCTCCGAGAGCGCCGGGGTGGGGTGCCGAGGGGGAGCGGGAGAGAACAGTGCCAGTGATTCATTTTCTAAATGTCATGTTATTCCAGGCGCGCGCGCTCGGCGCCCCCTTCATCCACCCCCACCTGCCATCTTGAGAACGGGCTGCCAAGTGGGGGAGGGGGGCGGCCCCTCTAGGGACAGCAGGGCTCCCGCCCTGTCCCCTGGGCAGCTGGAGCGTGAAGCAGCAGCCAGCAAGCCGAGCACTGGGAGCCAAGAGACCTAGGGTCCAGTGCCGGCTTAGGAGCTGCTTGCTGTGTGACCCTGAGCAAATTCTTGCCTTCTCTGTGCTTCCTCTCCACACCTGCGTAGGGTTTGCAGCTCCCAAGATGCCCCCCCTATCTGTACAGCCCTATCACAAAATGAAGCTGTCCTTGGCTGCACCCCAGGAATGCTGCTTTAGTACATCAGAGATGGGATGTGGGGAGGGGGCGCTTCAGGGCAAAGAGAAGGGTCCTGCCCCCACGTAGCCTAAAGATTCTGCCCGGCAGCCACCTGAGCGTGGCCAGTGGAGGTTCCAGCCCAAGAAGAGAAAGTCCCCACCTCTCTTCCCCTTCCTGGGCTGGAACCTCCACTGGCCACGCTCAGCGACTGCCTGAGGCTTCAGTAGTCCCTACAGGCCCCCTTAGGGACAGAGACAGGACAGAGTTTCACAGGACACACGGCACAAACCGGAGAGGGGCAGGGATAGCCACGGAGAGTCACCAGTGACTCAGGTGGCCCGGCCGGCCCCAGCTCCTCCCCTCCCTGCCCTGCGTGTGCATGTGCAGGTCCCCTGGGCTGAATTCTTCAGTCAGAAGCCCTAGGTTTGAGCCCCGTCTCTGCAGCAGACACACACACAGGGACCCTAGAAGTCCCTTCTCCTGCACACTGGCCTGGGTTCCCTCCCCCAGGAGCCCCAAGGATTGCAGGAGCTGTCCCTCTGAGCCCCTGTGTCCCACCTGGCCTTAAAAGCAGGGAGAGAGTCCTGCCCTCCAGGAAGCCAGGCTCGCAGAGGCACGAGCTTAGCAAATAATTCCGGGTGCCAAGGGCAGAGGCCGCTGTTTGTGAAGTAGAATTAACTCTCGGTGTCATGCCGTGTACTGTGTATATCATTGGGGCGGCAGGCAGGGCCCAGATCTATGACTCTGAGCCGTCTGTTCAGTTTTCGGTGGTTCCGCTGCAGTGGGGAGCGAAGGGGAGTGGAGCCCCAGCTTTAATCACAGGCCCAACTCGGGGTGTCAGGCAGCTCGGGCGCGCAGGGAAGCGATGTCGTGTTACAGCCTCGCAGACAGGTTGTCCCAGCCGTAAATTATCACACCTACTTCACGTTCTTCAGGTAAAACCAGTAATTTAGCTGAAAAAATACGCACACACGCACACAGCGCATAGGGGGAGGTCTGGGAAAAGGGGGTGCTCCCCCCTTGAGCAATGAACAGCTAAAATGAGCAAAGCAGGGTGGGAATGACACCCTGGCTGCCCCCCTGTCATTAGCTACCTGCCTGGTGTCTCCCCACCCCCACCCCCCTCGCCCTGAACCATAAATTACATGCTGACACCTTTAATTTGTGCAAAGTATGCCTGGCTGCGCCTGGCACCAGCAGCCGGCTGCTATAATAAGGTCAATCTATATTCATCGTCCCAGCACTTGATGTGCCAGATAACACGGGGAGGCGGCCGCGGTGGTGGCTTCTCCGGCTGGGGGGCCAGGCGGGGGGGTGCCCGCGGCTGCTCCCCGTGGCCCGGCGCAGTTGGCTCATCAATTATGCATGGTGTGAGCGATGTTATGATTTAGCTAAGCACCATCAGATCCTCGTCCCAGCGCTGCCTGGGGACTGTGGCAGAGGCTCCCACCTGCTGGATCCTAGGCAGAGGGGGAGACCCACCCGGTAGGCCCACTCAGAGATCACCAGCAAGCCCCAGGGCACAAGAGTGTAGACCCCTCTAGTCCTGAGGAGGAGTAGCTGCTGGGAACGCCCCACTCCCCCCGTGCCAATCAGAGGCAGCCACATCTCTGCATCTTGGGGCCCCACCAGGGATAGGCATCTGTCTCAGGGATGGACCCAAGCCACATGCCAGGCTTAGAAGTCAGTGAGTTCTGAGTTTGAATCCCAGCTCTGCCTCTTGTCTGCTGAGGGAGTGTACTCAAATCATTTAACCTCCCTCGGCTGCATCCTTTCATTTGTAAAATAAGAAAATAACTCCATTCCTGGCAGGGAGGGGGCCCGAGGATGCAAAGGAACAAGGGGGCTCTGTCCCTCCAGTCACCAAGCCTAGAGTCCAAAGAGGACAGAGCAGAGGTGACAGCAACTGATGAGGTCACCGCAGCCCAGCCGCACAAGGGCCTCCGGGTGAAACAGCTAATTCTGCTCCCTGAGGCAGACTCAGGGGACGCCTCAGTGTCCCCGCAACATGCTAGCACGTCCTACTGCCATGTTGGTCCACCGTCCCCTCCCCCAGGGACATCCTCCTCTCCGGGGAGTGCCCATACCCCAGGAGACGCTCACACCCCACCCCCTCCAGGGAATCGGTTTCCCCCCAGTGACCCCCAACAACATCTCCCTCCCAAGCCACAGCCCAACTTGGCTGCCGAGAAACAGCGGGCAGTGAGCTCTACGCAGCTGGTCATCTCAGGCCTCCACCAGCTCCTCTGCAAAATGGGCCAGCCACAGTGGCGTGGGGTGTTCTCAGCCACCGGGGAAAGCTTCAGGGGCCAGGTCTGCGGGCATCTCCATGGCAACCAGGGTCAGTAAGCTGGCTTGTCCCATCTCCCTGGCACAGGGATCCAAAGTAAGAAATAATTGAATTTAAAGACATGCACATGTCGTCAAATGTCGTCGCCCACCTGGGCTCGTGCCCCGAGCTGCTGTGTTCATTGCAAGAAGGAGACATAAAGCTGTCGGCCTCGGCTCTGCCTGGGGCTGGCCGCCTCCGCATCTCACACCGTGTGTCACAATTACCCACACACCTCAGTCAGCTACCTGCCCAAGGGCACCTGCCAAGCTGGAAGCCTCACATGTTCAATGGCCCTCTAAATGGCTTCATTGCTTACCTGTGACACTTGGACAGCATGGAGGGCGGGCCTCCCTGGCAAGTGGGACTGTCTGCCCCCCACACCAGCTGCTGGATCCACCGGCAGCCCAGAGCCCAGTGGGACAGCTCCTGCCTGGCCAGCATGGCAGCCTGTCACTGAGACTCAGGGTCATCCTGGCCATTCCAGTGCCTGTCCAACACCTGTCCTTGTGGTCACTTCCTAATAAGCCCTGGCTTCTGCTGCACCACCCTCCCCCCCCCCGGGAGGCTCTTGCCCCTCACGATACCCTGTGCCCTGGGACCAGGAGGTGAAGCAGGCACCCCTCAGCTCACCATCCACGTTCCCCACCCTCCGGGTCCTGCGTGGCAAATCCTGCCTCTCACGGGGTCCTTGTTTCCACGTCACCACGGGCCCTGCGTTACACACCTCCTCCACCACACACTCAAACACCTTCACTCCCCCTTCATTTTTGGTGATTTCAACATCCATTCTGAGACTCCCACCACCCACTGATCACCCCTTAATCCTACAGAGTCACTCCCTTGACCCTATCACTGCACGACTGCAGGGTCTCACTGCAAGCATCCCTCCGCTGGCCACCCGCTGCCCGCCACCCATCCTGATGGCAGGCTGTCCCTCGCCATGGGGAGCCATGCAGCCCCGGACCCGCCTGGCCTCTGTCATTCCGTCTGCTGCTGTCTTTTCTCCCCTTCACCCATGTTTCGCACAGAATGTGGTACCAATCGGTAGAACCATCTCCCCAGCATGACCCGGTGGCCCCTTACCTGTGCCTCCTATAGGTGACGGCCAGGCTCTGCCAAGCTACCCCCTCCACTTGAGTCTGGGTCTCACCTCTGTCACCGGGGCCCTGGACACCACCTCGTGCTGCATCATCACCTTCCTAGAATAAACGGCACACCCCAGGGTCCCCGCGCTGCCCCAGCCTCCCTCGCCCGTGCTCCCCTTCAGCGGGCCCATCTGGAGACCTGCACAGCGTTTAGTCCGTGGCTGCGCTGACTTGGTATTGATCAGGTACCCCTGGCCCCACAGTCATGGATCCAGAGGGGCCACTCTTTGTCCCCTTCCTTGGCCATGGGCCTCAGGGCACACAGATCTGGTCTCTCAGGGACACTTGCCACCCAGGTCTCTGCTGCTCTGTTCCCTGTCTGCCGTTCTGCCAGCTCTGCAGAGTCCTGGCCTCTTTGGGCAAGGAGGTCTTGGGGCCAACCCCAGGCCTTTCTCTTATCTCCTAATTGTCCCAACATGACCTCGTCCCATTAGATGGCATCACATACCAGCCTGCGCCGTCGACTCGCTCCGCCACTCCTGCCACCCCTTCCCCTGGCCCCATTCTGACTCCTCAGGATTCTGGCTCAGGTATCACATACGCTTGACGGCCACAAGGAACAGCCAGGAGCCTTCTCTAAATAAAGATGGCTGAAACCAAACCCAGGGTTTCCCGCACAACTGTCACGCCTTCCTGTCCCATCATCCCGACTCTGGCACAGCCACCTGCAGCAGGTGCTGAGGCCGAGGAGCCCCCACCGGCCGCATCCCCGCCCCTCACACTCCTCACAGTCCCAGCCAGCACCGCGGCGAAGCTGCACTGACCCGAGAGGCCTGTGGCCAGTCCCAGGCCCACCCCACCCGCCCGACCGCCTTCGCAGCTGCCAGGGGCAGCACCACATAGTGGTGCCGCTGCCCTCGGAAACCCCTCCAGTGGCATCCACCCACCTGGACTAGAGTGGGGACCCCTCCACACTCAGGAGACTCAGGCCCCTGCTCATCAGCTCGGATTTCCCACTGCTCCCCGTCCCCTGCTCTCAGGACAGCCACTGAGCAGGGGAGGGGAAGTGGGGGAGCCCTACCAGCTTATGCCCTTTGGACACAAAATGGTGCCCTCTGGGAGGTGTCCCATGCCTCATTCCATAGTTCAATGGTTGCATGTTGTCCCACAGAAGCTCACGGCTTTACAGGCATCTGGGAAATAGACTGTGCTTGTCTGTCTGCCTGAAGGTGTTTCTCTTGCTGCCTCAGGGAAAGTGGACACGTGACAGACATGGTGGGTGTTGGAGCCGGGCACCAGTGCCGCCAGCACAGGCAGGAAGCCCACAGGCCCAGCCTTACCAGCTTTCCTGGGTCCGGCTTGGGTCTTGGGGTCTGTGCTCAGGGCTCAGCCATGAAGAACTCACCCCCATATGGCTCAGTATGAGAGATGAGCTAAACACGAATCCTGAGAGGATCACGGGGTGGAGAGCGGGTTCTGGCCAGGGCAACACCCCAGCTGCTGCAGGAGCTGTGGTAGGCAGACACAGGGCCCGTGATCCTCTCTGAGCAGCGGGGCGAGTGCAGACAGCCCAGGGTGAGCGGCGACTACAGCATAACCCAGGCCTGGAGAGGACAGGCGCGTGCCGCCTGGGCTGACAGTCCTGGGACAGGGTCGGGGGAGTCTAGGGGGAAGGGAGGGAGGGGCAGCCCCGGCAGGACAGGCCTGCCTGGGAAGGACCCCCCAGCTGTACCGTGAAGGGCTGTGTCCTCTGTGATGGAGTGTTGTGAAAGGGTGGGTGGGCACGCTCCGGAGCGTGGAATGTGCCTGCTCATCCGTGCAGGACCGCGCATGACATCTGGCCACGAAGAGCTCTTTAGGGCCGCGTGTTCCGGCAGCAGGACCAGCTTCACAGAAGATGGTTCTCCCACATGGTTGGGAGGGAGGTCACCAGGCATTAGATTCTCACAAGGAGCACGTAACCTAGATCCTGCTGGCGCGGTTTCCAGTAGGGCTAACCCTCTCATGAGAGGCTGCTGCTGCTGCTGCTCTGACAGAGGGGGCAGAGCTCAGGTGGTAAAGGGAGTGATGGGGAGCAGCTGTAGCACAGGTGAAGGTGGTGCCTAACAGGCCAGTACCGCTCTGCAGCCCAGAAGTTGGGGACCCTAAACGGGGTTCTTGAGTCTGCGCTTGACCCAGAAAAGCAATTGTAGCCCTCATGGGCCTTCCAGTCCATCCAAGCAATGCCTGGGACCCAGCTCTCCGCCCCGCCCCCCCACTTCCTCACTGCTGTGGATTAAGGGGAATACAGTGAAATCTGTGCTCGGGTAGGATGGCCTGGTGATGGTGGTGGAGGGAGCTGGAGTCAGGGAGACAAGCCAGGAGGCCTGAAGGGCTCCCGTGAGGAGCAGGGGGGAAGGCCTGAGGTCTGCCACCAGAGGAGAAGGACTGGGATGGATTCCGCGGACAGCAGGCGTTTAGCGTCTCCAGGACCACGGGGCTCGCTGTTATCAGTTAGGACCACGGGCCGACTGCCTTCGGGCCTGGAGCTGTGTTCCCACCCCCCACCTCCACTTCCTCTGTGTTGCTGCTGCAGGAGCTCTCCCTCCAGGACGCGGCTTGACTGGAGACCCCGCGTTCCCATGGTGACCGGGTCTCTCCCTTGCTCGCCAGAGACCAGAGCAGGTCTGATTTCTCATCACCACACCTGGCTCCAGCACAGCATCACTGGAATGTGCATGGGCCCATTTATGGAAGGCTGGGTGACTGGTGGTGGGGACAGGGCTGGTGAGGAGCCAAGGGCCTGGCCGTGAGGAACAGGGGCCAGTCTCAGGGCCCCAACTTGATCTTGTAGGTGCCAGAGAGACACTCGAGGGTTTGGAGCACAGCAATGCGGGGGGTGGGGGGTGTTATAGATATGATCCCTGGGAGCCATGGAAGATGCCTGTGAACGGGACAGGAGAGGAGGGAAGGGGACCTGCCCAGGGTCCCAACACTCCAGGCCAGGGAGGATGAGGCCGGAATTTGAAGCCAGGAGGAGAAGAGCCCGCCTGGGAAGTACCACATGGGCAGGAGGGTAGCCACAGGCGCCCGTGGCTGGTGGCTCAGTGACTGGGAGATGCCGTTTACTGAGATGGTTGGGGAGCAGCGTCCATCTTGAGTGATGCCTGACGCCTGATGAGGCTGAGGTGACTGGAGAGCGTTCTGGGGAGGGACACAAGGGACAGGCTGCTGGCTACGCAGGCGTGGGCTCAGGGTGGAGCCTGGAAGTACAGGGGGAGACTCAGGAGTCCTTAGCAAGAAGGGCCAATGACATGGTGGCGTGGGTGGCCAGGCCAGTCAGGCAGCAGCAGGTGGAGGACAGAACTATGTACCCTGCTCGCCTCGGGAATCCCTAGAGGGATCGGACCCTTCAGAGAGACGGCAGAGAAAAGGGAACGAGGACAGACGTCAGGAAAGACGGGCTCCCTAAGGGCGGCGGTTACGGAGGTCTCGGGGCTTTGGCCAAGAGGTTTCTGTGAAGGGTGCGTTGGCGTCACATTGCTCTGGAGCGAGAAGTGTGTCAGGACCCAGAAAGTTGAGGCTTGTTGCACAAAGGGGGTTACGTTGTTCCATTAACGCTTTGTACGTTTAAAATATCCACAATGCACGGAATGCTAACCTCCGGAACGTGACAGCTCGGCCACGCCCACCTTAAAGGGGCTCTTGACTCTTCCGAGCCCCGGCTCCTGCTGCTGGGCAGGCTCACTTCACCACAAACAGCCTTTTATAATAGCGTTGGGCGTCTCGTGGAATTTGCTGACAACTTTAGTGGAAGTAGATAACAAAATAGTTGTATGAGTTTCTTTCAGATCATCGAAAAGTCAATAAATCGTAAGCAAAAACATTGCAAGTGGGAAACTGTCAGACAGTACATTTTCTTCCAGGGGTGGAGGAATGGCACAGCAGTTAAAGTGCTTGTGTTACAAGTACAAGGTCTAGAGGTCAATTCTCCAGCACCACATAAGCCAGGCACAGTGGCACACACTTATAATCCCAGCACTTGGGAGGCTGAGACAGGAGGATTGCTCTGAGTCCAAGGCCAGCCTGGGCTCCATAGTGAGTCCTGGACCAGCCTGGACTACAGAGCGAGGCTCTGTCTCAATCAATCAATCAATCAATCAATCAACAGATGGAGGATATTTCACTTTCTTCCAAAGGGGGCAGATTGTAAGCAGAGAGGGCAAGGGGAAAAGTGATGTTAAACATATACAGAGCCTGACACTGTGTCAGGCACCCAGCCTGAGCTCGTAAGGGGTGGGTGCCTCGCAGTGGGGCGGAAGCGGGCATGAGGACCAGGAAGTGCCCATGAAAGGCAAGGCCGGGGGCACGGAGCAGCCAGGGCCGAGGGACGGAAGCGCCGCCCCTCAAGGAACAAAAGGAGGTCGGGGAGACAGAGCTGAGGAAGCGAGGCCCTGGGACAGACTGGGAACAAGTGGCCTGGCGCCCTGGGCCTGGGGAAGCCTGGTGGCTGTACAGGTGTAAGAAGCCGCCAGGAAGGAGAGTGGAGGGGCCACTGTCCACGTCACACTGCGAGGGGAGGGCTGGCCGCTTAGGCATCTGCCGCGGACCTCTGGGTGGTGACGGACGGGGACAGCTGGACCACAGTGGCAACGGGCATGTGAAAAAGTTTACTCATGGCGTTGGCTGGGGGCACGTCGTCTGCAGTGGGAGCAGGGGGAGCTAGATGAGGGACGAAAGGCTGGGTGCTTGGGCCCTCGCTGGGCAAAGCCGTGTCAGGCCCACCATGCAGACTTCTGGGTCTGGGTGCCACCACCCTCTAAGGAGGGGCTAGAGGAGGGCAGAGGCCCGGCCACCAAGGGGAGCGTGCTTGCCAACGTTGGGGGATATGGGAGACACGGAAGAGCCATAGGAGACAGGACGAACCTGGCAAGCCAGGAGAGGAGAGGCTGTCAGGACCAGGAGCCCAGCCACGTCTGGGCTGCAGAGGAGCTCATGGGGGCAGACTGGGAGTACCCGGCAGCACACGCACCTCCAGTGGGAGGACAGAGAGGGACAGTAGGGGACTTGGACTGCAAGCCAGGGAGTACTAGGGATTCCAGACTGGGTGACAAGTGAGGACATGACCCCACGTCTGTGGAACATCTGGGGACAGAGAAGCAGACAGTTTTTCCCCGTGATTTTTGACTCCTTTTTCCTATTTCTTTCTTTGGTACTGGGGATGGAACCCAGGGCCTGCCCTTTGTATATTTATGTTTTATTTAGAGGGCAGGGCCCCCCCCTAAGTTGCCCAGGCTGGGCTTGAACTCAGGGTCCTCCTGCTTCAGCCTTTCTCGGTGCCGACATTACAAACGCATGTGTGGTTTTTATCCCACGTGGTACCAGCTCCCAGGGTTCTCTGGCTGCGGCAAGTGGACAGGCTGAGAGACTGGGCAGGCCCCTGCGCGCCAGGGAGGCGTCCTTGTCCTGCCTTCCTGCAGCCCAGCTCACTGCCCATGGCTCTCGGGAACTGTGCTGCTAAGGCCTTCCTGACACCCCAGCCTCCAGGGTGCCCAGGGTGCCCAGGCTGTGGCTGGTCACTACCCGTGCTGCCGGTCCTGGCCTCTGATGAGCATGTTGCTCCGGGACAGCCCCCAGCACAGCAGCTTGGACAGGAGGCTGCTCTGTGGCAGGAGGACCCTCCAGGCCCAGCACCAGACACCCTGCCCTCCTCAGGCAGCAGGCCAAGGCTCAGCTCTGGTCCTCCGGGGGCTAGGGAGAAGAAACAGACACATGATTTTATACCTTATTTTATTTTACTTTATTTTTTTTTTTCTGAGACAAGGTCTTGCTCCGTAGTTCAAATTAATCCTGAACTAAGTAGCCCAGGCTGGCCTCAAACTCAACGCAATCCTCCTGCCTCTGCCTCCCGAGTGCTGGGGTTACAGGCATGCACCGCCTGTCTAATTTTTATGCGGTGCTATGAGATCAAACAAAAGGCCTCGTGTGGATGTGCTGAGCTAGCCCCCAGCCTGTGAGCGGCATTTTAAAAGGTACATAGGAGACCTGGAAACCTACAGGGGCTTTCAGCCAGGAGCAGAGCCCTGGAGACCTTTCGGTCAGACCCGGCGAGATGTTGCCGCGTTTCAAGAGGCTGAGCAGCATGGGAGGCTTGGCCCAGGCCCCAGCGTGGCTCTGTGAGAAGCACACCACGTCTCCTCCCGGACGGAAGCAGCCCGCCATCCCCCATCTGGAGTCAGGCCCCAGGGAGCAGCGCAGAGGTGACCCAGAGGCAGCCCAGACTCCCCAACCCCCTCCAGAAGGCTGGGTGGTGGCGGAGGGAGGGAGGCTCCTCCCGAGAGCAGGTGATGATGCATGCCTGCTTGTTTTCCAGGCAGGAGGGAACTGGAGCATCTGCTTCCAAGAAGCCACTTGACAGATAATCAGGGGAGATGTTGGTGAAACAGCTGCGGCGGGCAGAGGCTGGGCGGCTGGGCTCCGAGGAGGACACGTGCGGGGAGCAGCAGGCAGGTGGCAGCAGGCCACCCACCTGGGGAGCCCCCCAGCGGTCCGGGGACACTGTCCCAGGAGGGGATGCTGGGCTTGTCTGCAACTCGAACCCCAGGATGGGGCAGTGTTATGGTTTAGATGTGAGGTGTCCTCTAAAGGTCTCCTGGGATGGAAGGGTCGCTGGGTGCTGTGCTCATGGGGGGATTCCCCCTTTGATGATTCGGTTGCTGTTAAGAGGTCAGGTGTGATTGGAGGGATGGCTCCCTGGGGGCGGGACCTGGAGGGACAAGGCTTGCCCAGCTCCTCTCACCCCATTCTCTCTAGCTATCTCTTCACACAACACAAAACCCCCTCTCTAGCTAGGCACAGGTAGCACACACAGTCCTAGCACTCTGGGAGGCTGAGGCAGGAGGATTGCAAACTGAGCCAAGTCTAGGCAGTTTAGCAACTAAGTGACACTTTGTTTCAAACTTTAAAAAGACAATAACAAAGGACTGAGAGCTAGCTCAGTGTCAAGGCCCAGGGGTCAGTCCCTGTGCTGCACAAGCACAATAAAACAAAGTAATAACAAACTCTGAGCCCAAGGCAGGAGTATTTTCCTCACTGCCACAGGCCGTTTACACCTCTCAGAGCAATTCTTTCAGATAGTCTGTCCTTTCTGAACTCTGCATTTGTTATTGATGGACAGGACTCAGAGGTCTCCTGATGTCACCTCTTGCATTGTCCCATGAGTCTGAGATTCTGTCCCAAGAGCCACTATCTGGATAATAGCTGAGACAGAACTTCAGAAGAAGCCAGATTCTGTCTGCTTAAAGAGAGCAATGCCTGAGGGCATGGGGGCTCACCTAAGAGGGAACCAACAGCGCCCAGCGGCCTGAGACCCACTGGCACCCCAGCCCAGCAACACCTGCCGCCTGGACCCTATCTGTCCAGTGTGTCCCAGATCACCTGGGCACAGGGTCACATCACACTTTGGTTCTCAGGTGGCCCTCTCGGGAATCCGTGACATCTGGGAGGCCCGGAAGGGTTCCTGAGGCACATACTCACAGCTGCAGGCCTATTCTCAGTTCACCTGGAACATTTTTTCTGCTCCAAAATTTGGGCTTCCACAAATAACATTTTGGAAGGGTAGCCAGGCCTGGTAGCTTAGCTGGTTAACCTAGCACTCCAGGAGGTTGAGGAGGGAGGATTACAAGTTCAAGTCCAGCCTGGGCAATTCAGGGACTTAGTGAGATCCTGTCTCAAAATCAAGAGTCAAAACACGGGTTGGGCCTTTTATGAAACCACATCAAGTCTCCTCCTGAGTAAATAAAGGGAAACCGTTGATGGGTTATTTCTTCCTAGATGCTTTTCTTTGAAGGTCTAGCTCTATAGTCCAAGTTGGTCCTAAAGATTGACAGAAGAACTCAGTCTTATGATATATCCTTCAAAATTCTTTCAAGTTAAGATTTGGCCAGGCTGGAGGAATGTCACAGTGGTTAAAGCACTTGCTTCGCAAGCGCACAGCCCTGAGTTTGATTCCCCAGGACTACATAATCTGCGTGCCTGTAACCCTAGTAACCAGGAGGCTGAGACAGGAGGATTGCCATGAGTCCAAGCCAGCCTGGGCTACATAGTGAGTTAGTTCAGGACTGGTCTGGGCTACAGAATAAGATCCTGTCTCAAAAAAAAAAAAAAAAAAAAAAAAAAAAAAAAAAAAAAAAAAAAAAAAAAAAAAAAAAGACAAGAAAAAGAAAAAAGCAAAAGTTAACCAAGTCACTCAAGTAAGAGTGAATAAAATCATAAGATCATAAGTAAAGACTCAGGACATAGTGCTATGGACTATTTTCTGAACTAAATTTTGAATTAAAAATAAAAGGGTAAGAATAAAAAAATGAGCTGGGGTATAAGTCTGTACGGAGGCCCTGGACTTAACTCCACTTATCACAAAAAAAGAAGGTTGCCGGAACCTAAAAGCAGAAGTTCAGGTGTATAAGTGTGCTTCTGGAAAGATAGAGAAAATACACCTTGCCTACTTCTCTGACTGGGTACAAATCCCTGGAGTTTACTTAGAAAACAGAATAGAAGGCAGAGAAGACAGGGGCCACGGGGCGGGAGAAGCGACACACGGAGAGCTCCTGGGGTTTCCCATGTGCTCTGCACAACCCAGACTTGGACCTGAAGGGACACCTACAGGTGCAGATCCAGAGTGTCCCTAGTGCAGCTGCTGTCGTCAGCGATGGACAAGGGCAACTTAGCAAGATGGAAGCCGGAAATGCTATGGCTCTCACGCCCGCCTGAGCCAGCAAAGGCCGGATGGGGAGCTGAGACCCTTTTCTACCCGGGTCCTCCCTCCTGTGGTGACCAGGGAGTTCACCGTCTCAGCATTCTCACTCTCCAGACACAGTCCTGGCCAGTCTGGGCCCCGCTGGTCTCCATCCAACGACTTAAGCTCTGCTGGCCTGTCAGTGGGGAAAGTGGCGTTAAAGAGCTAAAACCCTAAGCCTGCAAGTCCTGGATGGTTGTAGGACACTGTGCCAATGTCAGCTGAAGTGACCCGGGATGAGGCTACGCACAAGCCGTTCATCTCTGCCAGCGAGCAGCTGTCCCTTCTGCCCTCGTCCCTCCCTAAAGCTCAAGTACACAGATGCCCTGCTCTCCGCCCATGGCCAAGGCAAAGATCTTGTCAATCTGCAGCTTCGGTAACCAGCTTTAGTGACAAAGAAGGTATTTCTACTGGAACCAGGCAAGTGGGAGGGGCATTTCTAAGACATTTGCCAAGTCAGGCCCTTTGCCCACATTCTACCCTTTATAAGAACCTCAGTCGCTCACACCACCTGTGCAAGTCCTCCCTTGGGAGTCGCCTGCTGTCTCTCTGGACACTGTGCTCCGCTCTCAACAGACTCATCTTTCCTATATTTTTAGTATCTAACCACCTGTACCACCTGCCCCTTTATATGCCATGTGCCACGGGCACCTCCTTCTTCCCACTAGAAGGTGCTGGAAGGGACATAGGGCATAGTCGGGACTCTCACCATTTCTCCCTCGTGCAAGGGCACCCACACACCAGTGTGAGAACTCCTGGAACCCCCATTCCTACCCCAGGATAAGGAGGAGTCCCCTTCCCACTTATCAATGGGGACAAGCAGAGAACCTGGTATCCCCTCCCCTTCTACCAACAAGGCGGGGCTCCCCCAATCCAGCTGGAGAAGCATCTACGACAACCAGCTAAAGCAAAGGTTTAAAATGACATCCTGAGACTCCTAATGCACTGTAACAACATCCAGGTCTTCATTTCTTTAAATAACAATCATACCAGGAAGGAAGACCTCAGACTGAAAGTTGGAAAACACAGTTAAGAGATGCCATCACTAAAGACAGAGATGGGAAAATGTGTTAGCCAAGATGGTGAGGGAACATGACCGAAGTGCTGCAGTAGCAATTGTGCACATGCTTGAAACAAAGAGAGCGAGAAAACCTCCACAAAGAAACCAGAGAAACTGAAGAAGTGGAAATCTCGGAGCTAAAAAACAGAATGACCAGAATAAAAACCACAGTGAGTGGGCACATTAACAGAATGGAGAAAACAGGAAAATGTTAGTGTACTAGAAGGTGACAGAATGGTGGCAGTCGCCCACTTTGAAAAGCAAAGAGAACCTAGACTTTATACAATGAGAGGTCTGCGGGACTGTCACCAAAGACCCCATGCGATTGGGATCCCAAAGGGGCACACAGGAGGGAGGAATGGAATGGCATTTGAAGAAATGACGGCAGCAGCTTTTCCAAGTATGAATGAATCCCAAAGAGGACAAAACCAATGAAACTCAGGTAAGACTTTATAGAAACAAACAGCGAAGAAAAAAAATATTGAAAGCCTCCAAATCAAAATGACACCTTGTCTATGGATGGAAAGCTATTCAAATGACTTTTGTTTTCATCAGAAGTTAGGAAAGCTGGAAGTCACACAATCTCTTGGAAGGACTGAAGGGGGAAAACGGCCAACTCGGATTTGCTACCCGCACAGAAAACAACACATTCCCAGAAGAAAGAAAATTAAGAGAATTTGTTTATCACCTACTTACCCAAAAAGAATAACTAGATAAACATCTGCAAACAGGAAAGAAACAATAAGAGAAGAAACTTTGAAACATTAAGAAGATGTGAAGAATGTGGGAAGCATAAACATGGGTTAAAAACAGTAGCTCTTCCTTCTGCTATTGAGTTTTATAATTTATGTTTGGTGGTTGAGCCAACAGGTATAATGTGGTTTTAAGAGGATGTGGAAGAATAGTTACTACAAAAATGGGGGAGGCAAAGAGCCTTGAAAGGAGCTAAAGTTTCTAGGCTTGACTTGTATTATAAAATGACACGAGGGGACTGTGTGTGTGCGCGTGTGCTCTGTGTGGATAAATCCATACAGAAAGAGTGAGGATGAGACCACTAACATTCTACACAAAGCAATTTACTAACAAAGTGCTGTAGATAAAAAGGAATTCTAAAAGATGCTCAAGTACTTCACGTGAAGACAATTAAAAATAGAAAAACAAATATCAGGTAAGAAACAGGAAACCAAATATAGATGTAAGAAAATACACAATGACAAACTTTAATGTACTAATAAATTAAGTGTAAATGGTCTAGCTACGTCGATCGAAAGATAGACGCTGGCAAAACAAATGACAAGTATGATGCAACTAAATGATGCTACGATACACTTCAAGGGGAGGAGGAGGAGGAGGAGGAAGAAGAAGAAGAAGAGGAAACCAAAATTCACCAAAGGAATGCAGAAGAGACTATACTAATAATCAGATAAAGCAGACTTTGGAGACACGAAAATTACCAGAGACAGGGACATTATATAATGCTAAAAGGGCCAATCTACCAAGAAGACATAGCCACTCTAAGTATAAATAGAAGTGATATAAACTATGTGAAGTGAAAATGGATACACAAAAAGAGATACAGCAAAATCTGCAACTATAATTGGGGTATTGAATTGCTCTCTGTTAACAGTTTATCGAGTGACTAAACAGAAAACCAGCCAGGATGTAAGAGAGCCGATCACTGCCAGCACCAGATCCTCGTCAACATTTGTTGAAACTCCACCCAACAACAGGAGAACACGTGTGATTTTCAAGTTTCTGTGAACATATACCAAGGCAAACCATCTTCTGGGCCATAAAATCACCCCAAATTTCAAACAACTGATGTCATACACAGAGTGTTTTCCAACCACAATGGAAGCAAAGTAGAAACTAGTGATTTAAAAATTGTCAAACATTTGGAAGCTAAAAAACACAGATTTAAATAATTTATGGATCAAACAGAAAAAAACTGCAAGAAAAGTTTTTAAATGCGTGGAACTTAATCAAATTAAAATAACAATATATCATAAGTTGTGAGATACAATCCCATGCTAGGGGGAAACTGAGAGCAATAAAACATATACATTCAAAAAGAGAAAAAATTATCAAGTCAGCATTCTAAGTTTTGACATCAAAAGCCTCAGAAATAGGAAAATACAATCCAAGCAAATAGAAAAAATAAATATAAAAGCAAACCTGGTAACATTAAAGAAGCAGTAAAACAATAAAAAAGGTCAATGACGTAAAGAGCTCATTCTTCAAAATATCAATAAAATTTGCTAATTTGTAGGAAAACTCACAAAATAAAAGAGAAGGGAAGACACAAATTACCAAAATCAGGACTCAAACAGGAGCAATCACTACAGACCCTACAGATATCAAAAACATAACAAGGGAATCCTTCAAGTCTACACAGAAATTTCGCAACTCAGCTGACATGGACAAATCCCTTCAAAAACACAAACTACTGCAATTCATTGAATAAGCTATAGGCAATCTGAGTATCTCACGACTATAACTATGACCTGTAATCATTCAAACAACCTAGATTCATGTCTTAAATTCCCAGGTAAGACTGTTGAGATCCAGATGATTTCACAGGTGAATTCCACCAAAGGTTTAAAGAAGAACTGACACCAATTCTGCATCACTTCATTCAGAAAGTAAATGAAATGGGAACATGTCCCAATTCTCTCATTAAGATGCTTTTAAGCTCATATCAAAACCAGAGACAAGTACCCTTCATGAATATTGACACAAAACTCCTTAACAAGATTTTAGCGAATAGAACCCAATAATATATAGAAAGAATTTTATGGAATGACCAAGTAAGGTTTATCCCAGAGACCCATACTGTTTCAATATTTGAAAATTGATCAATATGATTAAGATTAACAAGTGATATAAGAAAAATCAAATTGTCATATCAATGGATGTAAAAAAGCACTGATTTAATTCAGCAACACTTTATGATAAAAAAAATCTCAGAAAAATAGGAAATCAGAGCAACTTTCTTGACTTGATGAAAAGCATCTACAAAACACACTTAGCTACCATTGCACTTGATACTGAATGAGTCAACGCTTTCTCTCTAAGACCACAAGCAAGCAATATTACCCACTTTCAACTAGTGTTACATAGTGCTATAAATGTTAGCCAGTGCAATATAATAAGAAAAGAAAAAACTATACATAGTAGAAAAAACTATCTCTGTTGCAGACAACATGACTGTGTACATACAAAATCCCAAGAATGCCACAAAAATACAAAAGAAGAAAAGCTAACAAATTACTGAGCCTAATTAATCTGTTATTACCGGATACATGAAAAATATACAAAAGCCCATCATATACCTACATGCTATCAATTTACACATGAACACCAAAATTGGAACTACAGAAGCTTTTATAGTTGCTCATAAAAGAAAAGATACTTAGAGGATAAATCTATGTTGATCACATGTTTATTATTTCAGCAAATCTCTGAGATAAATCAAGTTATTAGGAAGGAAGTTTAACGTCGGCCCATGGTTTCTGAGGTCTCATTCCATCACCACTCTGTCATTGCTTAGTGCTTCATGGCAGGGAGCACATGGTAGAGGAAGCTGTTTGTATCACAGAGGCCAGAAAGCAAACAGAAAAGGGAAAAGGCCAGGGTCTCAGTATCCCCTTCAAGTATCCCAGTGACTGAACTTTCTTCCACTGGGCCCCACCTACCAAAGGTGGCACCACCTCCCGGGAGCACCATAAGCTACCGGGATATCAAGCCTTCCACGTATGGTCTTTAGGGAAAATTCAAGACCCAAGCTATCAAGGATACAAATCAATATTTTACAATTATCAGAATTTTTGTACACTAGAAATGAACAGGCTGAGAAACAAATCAGGAAAAAAAAAAACTGCATTCACAATAACTTTTAAAACTACCTAGGAGTGGCTGGGCATAGCTCAGTGGTTACATGTTTGCCTAGCATGACCAAGGCCCTGGGTTTGATTTCCCAGCACCATATGAACCGGGTATTGTGGTGTATGCCTGTAATCCCAGCGTTCAGTAGGCCGAGGCAGGAGGACTCTCTGAGTTTGAGCCAGCCTGAGCTACATAGTGAGTTAAGGACCAGCCTGGACTACAGAACAAGACCCTGCTTCAAAAACAAACAAACTTAGGAAACAATCTAACCAAGGAGGTGGAAGACTGTTAAAATTAAAATTATAAAACACTGAGGAAAGAAATTGAAAAAGACACCAGGAGATGAAAATAACTCCCATGTTCATGACTCGGTAGAATTAATATAATTAAAATGGCCATATAATCAAGAGTGAACCAGAGATTCAATGTGATCCCAAACCAAATTCCATTGATATTATCCACACAAATATTATTTTTAAGTCCTAAAGCTCATATGAAAACACAAAAGATCCAAAATAGCCAGAGGAATCTTGAACCAAGAGAGTAAAGCTGGGTGCATCGTAATTTCTAGTTAAAAATATTCTGTAATCCCAGCACTTGGGAAGCTGAGGCAGGAGGATCGCCAGGAGTCCAAAGCTAGCCTGGGCTACATAATGGGTTAATGAGTTCAGGACCAGCCTGGGTTACAGAGCAAGACCCTGTCTCAAAAGAAGAAGAAGAAGAAGAAGAAGAAGAAGAAAGAGGAGGAGGAAGAGCAGGAGGGAAAAAAACATACCACAGAGCTATAGTACAGCCGCATAGTAGGAGCACAATAATAGATTTGTGAACTAATAAAATAGAATAATGAACAAAGACTCAAACCCATGAAACTACAGCCACCTGATTCTTGACAGAGGAGCTAAAAGTAAACACTGGAGAAAAGACAGCCTCCTTAACAAAAGGGGCTGAGAAAGCTGAGTACCCATCTGTAGGAGATTGAAACACTTCCCTCTTCTCTCTTTGCACACAAATCTGTTCCAAATAGATCAAAGATCTAAGACTGCAAACTTTCAAAATGCTAGAAGAAAACAGGAGAGCCCGGCTTGGGGGCACACCGCCATCATTCTAGCACTGTGGGAGAGAGAAAGAAAGATTTGTCAGTTTGAGCCCAGCCTGAGCAACTTAGCCACTTTATGATACCCTGTCAAAAAATAAGAAAATTTAAAAGATGGGGATGTAGTTCAGCGGGAAGGCCTTGGATCCCTCCAGTGGGAACTGAAGAAGTGGGTGGGGAGGAAAAGAAGGAAGGAGGCAGAAAGGATGGAAGAGAGGGAGAAGGAAGGGGAAGGGAAAAGCAGGGGAGGGCAGGGGAGGAGAGACACACAGCCATGGGACTTCCTGAAGAGGGCTATAATAGTACAGAAAATGCTACTCGTTGCTGCTCTTTCAACAATTAATACCTAGAAAACACAAAGAAATAAAAAATCTTAACACCAAGAAAACAGTAGGCCAACAGCAGTCAAAGGAATTGAACAGACCCTGTTCAATTGTTCAACATCATTAACCATTAGGAAATTGCAAATCAAATCTGCATTGAGACTCCATCTCACCCAGCAAAAATGACCTAAATCTCAATAATACAAAAAAAGGCAATAAAATCTTCTGAGAATGGGATGAGGGGGAGGGAAGAACCCTTCTACACTGTTGGTAGGAATGTAAATTAGTATAGCCACTATAAATCCTGTATGAAGATTTCTCAACAAACTAAAACCGGAGCTACCATATGACTCATCTCTGCCACTCACTGAGACATAGTCAAAAGAACCGAAGCTGGCATACTCTAGGAACACCTGCACACCCATGTTCATTGTAGCACAACTCACAGCAGCCAAAATAGGGGACCAGCCTAGGTGCCCACCAACAGATGGGTGGATAAAGGAATGGAGTACTACTCAGCTGTGAAGAAGAATGAGATTATGTCATTGTGTGAAAATGAGTGGAGCTTGTGGTCATCAGGTTAAGCAAAATAAGCCAGACACAGAAATACAGGTGTTGCGCCTCTTTCTTCATATGTGGAACCTAAAAAAGATAACATGGAAATGGCAGAGAAACTATTACTCAATAAGAGTAAAGAAATCAGGAGGAGTAAAGGAGGATGATGGGGGAATGACAAGCCCAAAGTATATTACATTTGTGTATTAAAACACCACATGGAAGCCTGATACATTGTAAAATTAATAGGCAGCAATAAAAATTATTTTAAACCATTTTCTCAAAAAGGATTCAAACTAAAACAAACTCTAGCAACTCATGTCCTAGAGCTGTATGCTGAAAATGACACAGTGCTGCTAAAAGAAATCAAGACCTGAATGAACGGAGAGACATACCATGTTCATGGATGAGAAAACTTGGCATAGTCAAAATGTCAGTTCTCCTAAATTGATAGGTCGGTTTAATTCAAAATCCCAACAAGATTTCCATGGATGTGCAAAGGATTATTCTAGGATTTATGTAGTAAGAGCTACAAAGTTAAAATGATTTCATGAAGGAAGAAATTAGCCTAGTAAATTTTAGGACCTACAACTAGTGTCATTAAAACTATGCAATAATGGTAAAATGGATGTGAATACATACCTACAGAACAGGAAAGGAGCCCATGAAAGATCCCACAGAAGGGTGCCAGCTGATTTTGGACAGAGGTGCCAAGACAAGTGAATAAACAAAGCATGATCTTTTCACAAACAGAATTGCAGCGATTTGGTATCTGTCCAAAGACCCACGCCCGAAACACTCATAGGCTTTAACAGAACATTACTTATATAAATGGGAAAATTGAAAACCCTAAAACCTTCTGAAAAACAGGAGAAAATCTTTGGAATGTGAAGCTAGGCGAGCCCAATCCACAAAAGGTAAATCCCCAAACTTACCCATAAAAGGAAAATTAATAAGTGGCATGTCTTCAAATTTTTAAAATTTTTGTTCTGTGAATGACCTGTGTTTAAAAAACAAAAAAACCCTTTCCAATATATCCCATAATATCAGTTCCTTGGGTGTTACATAATTAACATTGACAGTGAATATCAGTATTCTGATAAAGCAATTGTAAAATGGTATTTCATTGCTCTTTTAGCCACCATTTAAAAAATAATCTTGAGTTTAAATATTTCGTTGTGTGTACTATTTTCCATTCCTCTACTACTAATTTTCTGGTTGTATACTTTCCTGATTTTTGTCTTACATGTAATCTTGCTCTTTGAGGATTCTCATATACGTGTTAAATTTTTGTGGCTAAAAAATAAAAATAAATAAAAAACAAAAAAGACACAGCATGGTGCCAGAAAATACTTGCAAGTTACATACTCAACAAAGGACTACTGGCATCTAGAATATGTTTTTAAAGTTCTCAAAACTCAATTTTTTAAAAATCTGATTTAAAGATGGGCAAAAGCTATGAAGAGATACTTCTAATAAGGACCACACATGGCATCCCAACCCATAACAGATCTCCAGCATCACCAGCCATCAAGAAATGAAAATTAAAACCCTAAGGGGCCGTTGCTACACACCTATCTATCTGGATGGCTAAAATAAAACCTCCCAGCTACCCCACGCGTTGGGAACCACGTGGAGAAACGGTGTCGCTCAGCACTGGTGCTCCACCCACGGAAAAGCAAGATGGCACAGCCACGTGGGAACACAACTTGGCAGCTTCTTTTAAAATTAAACGTGCACCTACCATATGATCCACCAATTGCACTGCTGGGCATCTTTCCCGGAAACACGAAGACTTATTTTCACACAAAAACCTGTGCAGGAATGTTTATAGTGCTTTATTTCTATTAACCAAAAAAAAAAAAACTAGAAACAACCCAGATGTCCTTCAGTAGCGAACGGTTAAACAAACGGTGGCTCATGGGTACCGTGGAGAGCCTCACAGCTAGAGAAACAGACTACCGGTTGTACAACAGCCACGCTGCGTCTCCCAAGGGTCAGGCTGAGGGAAAATGCAATCGGGGGTCACCCGCTCCTGCCTTACTTGTTTTTTTCATCGCTACAGCACGGCATCTGACTCCACAACCGAAGGGAAGAAGGGCTTATTTTAGCTCACTGTTTCGGGAGGTCTAGCGCATTCACAGCCAGCCACCCATGGCGGAAGGGCATAGCAGAGGCCCAGTTGGAGAGAAGCTGCTCACGGCATGGCCAGCCCGAAAGCTCAGAGAGCGAGGAAGGGTGGGCCCAGTGTGGACGCTTCCGGGTCAGGTCTCGAGGACCCTCGCCTCTGGGTAAAGCCCCGGTGACTTGCCCCTTCCAACCAGGCCCTATCTCCCCACCGCACAGGAGATCAATGGATCCAGCCCAGGATTGAGTCACCCCTCAAACATGAGGCTTTGGGGGACATCCCAGATCCAATCCACAATGCCTCCTGTAGGATTGTACCCATGTCACTTCCTCAAAGTGGCAAAATTATGCAAATGGAGAGCCCATCAGTGGTTGCCAAGGGCTGGAGATAAAGGACGGAGGGGAGGGGACCCGGGGGATCTCAGGATGAGCAACATGGGTGAGCCTCACCCACAGGCAAAGTCTGCATCTGGATTAATGCGGACATCTTGTCTGGAACAGTGCACGGTTGCTTCCCGAGATCACAGACCACTGGGGAACTCAGCAAGGAAGGGAGGAATTCTCAGGATTATTTCCTAGGATTCTGTGTGGATCTAGACTTACCCGAAACTAAAAATATTAGCTCGTTACAAGTCACCGTGCGGGGTCTGAGGAGGCGTCCCTGAGATAGGAGAGGTTCTCAACCCATCCTGGGAAGGGTTTTGTCCTCCTGTCACAGAAAAGCCCTTCAGGACACGCATTGCAGTGGGGAATCACGGACCCTGGCTCACAGGGCAAGGGGTGGGCGCTCAAGGGGTGATGGGCACTGTCGTCTGAGGGGAGCATTTATGCAGTCTTGGGGTATCCTCAAGATGAACAACCTTCGATGTGTGTCTTTTTAGTTGCTGTCAGGTTGCCCGTCGGTGGACTAAATGAGAAACCGATTCTATCTCCCAATGTAGTGATGATGCACACCTTTAATCCAACCACCCTGTGAGGCTGGACAGGAAGGCCACCAAGTTAAGCCCGGCCTCAGAAACCATAGAACTCAGCAAGTCCCTTGTTTTGATTCCAGTACTACAAACCTACATATTCCTCACCTCAATGAAGTATCACTACTAATTAGGTACCTTACCTCTAAAATTCAAATGGTTTGCAAGTGTTGATAAAACTAGTTTGTTTGGTTTTTTTAAATTTTACATTTTGAGACAGGGTCCAATTTACAGACTTGGTGCTGAGATTCTTAGGAATCCGGGGTGGGGTGCATGGGAAGAACACAGGCCGAGGGGCAAGAGGGATGGTAACCTGGGTAACCCATCGTGTCCCAAAGCAGCACCTTCCTCAGAATCCTGGCTTCCTCCTACCTAGCTTCTACCCCACCTCAAATGGACAGTTCCCAGGTCTGCTCCAGGCCCTTCGCACCCATAGGGGAAACTGAGGCCCAACGCACGGATCGGCTGGGGCCAGAGAGGGAGCTGGGAGCGTCTCTCCCCCAGCGTGCGGGAGCGAGCCCTTGAGGGCAAGGATGCTGTAGCCCGGGTGGGGATGGCCCAGACAGGGCTCAAACTGGGGGGAAAGAGAAGCGTCCACTCCTGGCCAGTTCTGGTGCCTTTTCCAGCAGCCATTCCTCCTGCCACAAGCCCTGGGGAGCGGGGACAGGGGAATAACCCTCCCACCGAGGCCAAAGGAGAGGTTCTCCTGCGACATCCGCCCTTGACCGCAGAGCTGGGCGGCCTCCTCCTGCTCCCTGACCTCGGCCCCCTCAGCCTCCTTTCCCCTCTCTCTTCCATCCTCCTCTCTTCCTCCTTCGTCCCTCATCTTTTTTCCTCCTCTCCACCCTTCCTTCTCCCATCTTTCCCTCTTTCTGCTTCTCCCTTCCTGCATCCCTCCGTTTCCTGTCCCTCTGCGCCTGCCTCCCTCTCTGACTCAAAACTCCTACCCATGAACACGTGTGTGTGGTCCTGGGCGCTGAGTCCAGAACCCCAACACGGAGCCACCTTCCCAATCCTTTTTTTTTATTTTCAATTCGATGACAAGGTCTTGCTAAGTAGTTAATTTGACCAGACTGGTCTCAAACATGTGATCCTCCTGTCTCAGCTTCCCAGAGTGCTGGGATGACAGGCCCACACCACCACGTGCAGCTGCATGAATTTTCAAGAGACAGAGAACCCAGGCAGGCTCATGGAAAGGGCTGTATGTAATCCCAGCAGCAGCAGCAGGCCACCAGCCACGGGTGATGTATGACAGAAATCCATTAAGAGGCCGTCTGGCTGACAGCAGCTAAGGTAATATGTCACGGCACCAGCTTTGGGATGACGGACGCCCCTCGTAGATCAGAATCCCATCGCTCAGATTGCACTCCAGCAGCACCAGGGAGGGTGCTGGAGGCATGATGGACGGCGGGACCTGTCACCATGCTGACGGCCCGTTCCCAGCACGACACTTGTAGCCGGGCTATGATTTAGGGTAGAGCCGGGACTCCGCCACTGCCACCCCCACAAGGTGCATACACAGCAAAAGTGGATTTTTTCCCTGTCTACTCTGGGAAGAAGTTTAAAGAGAGAAATCCTAGAGAACACAACTTTAAGGTCAAAGGCCTGAGAATCACACAGACTTCAGAAAGTGGGTGACTCTGGGGCACAGGGCTAGCTCAAGCACCTGGGACCCCTTCCTGGGCTATTGACTTTGCACACAGCCTCCCTCTGGCAATGCAAGGAAGATGTTGGACAGTACATCATTGTCTCCAACTCTCTTCTATCTCTCGTGGCTCCAAAGCTGGGAGCCACATTTGGGAGGTTCCAAGGACACCACCTAAGTTGGCCACTCAGCCCATCTTGCAGGCTCCCTGTCCGTAAATCTGGCTCACAATTTATACTTCATCAAGCCAGTGTCCACTCTGGAGGCCACTGGGGAATCAGTGGAAAAAAATGGACACACACAGCTGCTATCAAGTGCCAACTCAATCCCTCTGATGGTCACACTGTTTAGGAGCAGTAGCAGAGACAGGGGCTCTGGGAGCCCAGCCCTGACCCAGCCAATGAGATGATCATAACGTCAACTCTGAGGCTTAAAGATAAGCCAATCATACAGCTCTGGGAGGTATCACCCGCCACCACCATGACCACCACCGTCATCACCCTCATCTTTACCATCACCAACATCACCACCATGATCACCACTGCCACCAGCACCACCAGCACCACTTCCACCACCACCGTCATCACCGTCATCGCTGTCACCACCACCACCATTACCATCATATCTTCCCAACTGGAAATGGCATCTCATTGCTGTTTTACCTTGCATGTCTCGGGCCCAGGGTCCCCGCATTCGTCCTGTGTGTTAGCCATCTGCAGGCCTTCTCCTGTCAATGTTCTTTGAAGATTTTCTGCTGGGATCCGTTTCCTTTTCTTTAAGCGTTGTAAGAGCACTTTATTTATTAAGGTTCTTCACCTTTTGCCATATCTGTGGCAAATATGTTTCTCATTTTGTCATTTTTCTTTATGTTTTCACAACATCTCCTTCAAAAATAGTTAGAAAGTTTGCAATTCTATTGACAATTCCCTGAGGGCTTTCTTCAATCGTTTTAAGAAGGTATTTCTCACTCTAAGACTAAATATTCACCTATTTTTGTCTATTGTCATGGGACTTCTCATGCTTAATGCTATAATTTTTCTGAAATTCACTTGAGATATACGTAAAGATCTAAAAGGGCCCTTTCCTAAGGAGTCAATTTTCTCAATCCCAAGTCTTCCAACCCTTTGCCATTGAATCACAATGCTGCTTCTTTTTTAATCTCAGGTCACTTTTAAGGCCATAGCAAGAGCGCTTTAGAGAATCCTTGGTGTCACTGACACTCACTGATCTGTGAGCCAGTGCCACTTGGTCCCATGGAGGTGCTACAGCTTCAAAACACATTTTCATATATATTAAAGGACATCCTGTTTCCTTCTTCTTTCAGAAATTTCTTAGCTATTTTTAACTCATTATTCTTCCAAATTTCTTGTAGAGTCGTGACGTTGAATTACTAAAAGTTTCCACTAAGTTTTTAATTAGATTTTCTCCCTAGATCTATGTATTAATTCAGGAAAAACTAATACTCTTTCATTATTTCTTTTCCTGGCTGAGAACACACTCTGGTTCTCCACTGACCAAATCTTCTCTCCCACCAAGCTAGGGGTGTTTTGTGGTTTTCACGAGGGCCCCCCTGCTCCTCACTGGAGTAGACTGCTTTTGTTTGCTTTTATTTTCAAATTGAATAGTTTGGCTACATAAGAAAGTTCTCCAGTTTCATATACTTTATTCCTCAGGGAAGAGAATATGTTCCCTTGCCACGTGTCCAGTGAATGTTCAGAAGGAAATTGGCCAGAGAAAGAGGCACACTCTGTTCCCCAAGAACTCGGTCCCTCTGTCACCATGAATTGGCTGCAACCAGGCATGGCGGGGCTCCTGGCCAGACCAAGAGGAAGGACAAGGTGTAGGTAGAACAGATGGAAGGAAAGAAGCCATAGGAACAAGCGACAATGGGTTAGCCACTTCTTGGAAGACACACCTTGGCAAGAGAAGATTGACGTCAAGAGCGAACTGGTGATCCTCCCACCTCAGCCACCCAGTGTGCCGGGATGACAGGCCTGTGCCTCCTACATGATTGCAAGTTCAAGTCCAGCCTGGGTGACTTAGCAACTTGGTGAGACCTCAGCTCAGAATTTAAAATAAAGGTGAATGGGGGACATAGCTCAAGGTGAAGGCACCGGGCTGGATCCTTAGTACCACAGAAGAGAGAGACAGAAAGAAAGAGAATATTGTTCCAAGTCAAAGATGGGATTTTTTTAAAAACTAGGTTGGGCAAATAGGTTTTATTCCAAGGTGTTTTGTGCGTGTGTGTGTGTGTGTGTGTGTGTGTGTGTGTGTGTTGAGGGGTATTTCCTCAAGCATGGTCCCTCCATAGTGTGAAGACAGAGTCATTGCCGTGACTACGGCTGCCACCACCAACCCGGATGTGCTTGTGACGGATGCAGCACATGAGGGGCTCCTTCCGAGTGGACGCTGGACTCGTGGCAATGCACAGCGGGGCGGAGGCCGGGAAGGAGAGGACTTGGGCAACTGCTCTGTCACTGCGGAGACAGGAAGAGTCACCTACAGTGGCCGCTGCTTCTCTAATGAGCCCTGGAAAGTCACCCCTCTGTGGCATTCCAGCTCTGAGAAACCCAGATGTTTTTTCCAAGTATTACAGGCCAGAGGTGGCCCAAGGCCTAGCAAGGATAAAGAAGGTGGCAGGGCCCAGGGGGTGGAACCAGCTCACATGATGTTCTGATCTGTCATATCTTTCATAAAGAACTAGAAGACAGGCATCCAAACTTTTCACAAGAAATGGTCAAAATGAGGCAGAGTGGCTCACCACCCTGGTGTGACTGTCAACACGACAGACCCACGTCGCTTACATCATGGCGTCCCACCACACCCTGTGAATCTGGGCAGTGGTTGTGTGTCAATGAAATGTCCAGGAGAAGGAAAGTGCTGGAAGGTGCCGTGGATTTCCAGTTCTTACTCCTTCATTCCACCTCCCTTCCCCATCCCCTCCTCCCTCCCTCTTCTTCCTCCCTTTCCTACAAGGCAAAGCAGTTGGGTGAGAGCAGGGGACAGTGCCAGGGCTGCATCGCTCAAGGCAGAAGGAGGCCAAGGCCACCTCCATGGGCACCCAAGATGCAGAGCTGCTGAAAGCGTATAGGACGCAGGAAATGGACACCTGGTGGCCAGATTCAGAAAGTCCCCAGAACACCCTCCACCTCCACCGTGGAGACCCCCCACACCGACACCCAGCTGCCCCACCATAGTGCCTCACGATGGATGACCCCATAGGCTGAGAGTGGCCGAGTGACAGGCACAGCCAGGGAACCGTGAGGGGCAGCCATGCCTCGCCACTCCCCAACCACGACCGCTCTGCGGTCACTAGAGCTTGGGCCTCGAGTGTCAGCGGGGCCAGCAGCTTTCAAGTCCTTTTGAGGCAATGGAAATCTTTCTCTGACTAGAAGCTGATACGAAGCGGGGAGTCTTGAACCCCCCTCCCCGCGCCCCACCACTTGCACAATCCTGCGTGCCTTCCCCGGAGCACCTGAGACATCTCTACACATTGCTAGGACAGTGCCCCAAAGCGGATCTTTTTGCGAGATGGGTAAACCAAGGCTGGAAGAGGAAACACCTCACGGCCAAGAGCAGGTAGGCCAGGCACAGCCAAGGGGGGACTGGTCAGAGCCTGGGCACAAGAGCCGCTTCAGGTCCAACGGACACAAGTGCACACCATCCAGGACAGAAGGACGGGGTCGGGTGCTCCACAGTGTGTTCCCCACTTACATGTTGGGCCCCCGCCATGCTGCACACACATGCGCATGTGCACACGCATTCTGTGCCTGGCCCGGCCAACCACGTAGAGCCCCTGAACATGCCAGGCCACTTCTCATGCTCGTCCTTGGCCAGCGGTCTTTTCCTCTTCGCTCTCACAAATCCCAGCTTTCCAACACTGAGCCCCTCCTCTTCTGAGAAGCCTTCCCTGACCACCCAAACTACCAGCATCTTCCCTATGTTCCTGCAGCATCTCAGTGCCACAGGGACCCAACGCCCCCAGCCCAGTTACCCCAAGCACAACGTTTCCTAGGCCTTAGGGATGCTAGCCACCTACAGAAAGCTGCAGTGTGAGCAGACCCTGCTGGCCTCGGTGACAACAAATCGCAACGCATCCTCAGGGCCTGGGACTCCAGCAACACACCCCTCGTGCTTGTTTCTCAGCAGGAGCGTGGCTTCTCCTGAGTTGGCAGCTGTGGCCCAGCCCTCCTTGAGTCCCCCCCCCCCCAGAGCCTGCCACCAGCTGCGCACACGGTGGACCCCCACGGGGACTGGGATACTCAGCAGCCGAGTGCATGAGAGAGGGACAGAACATGCAGGGTGGATGAAACAAGTGAGTGAGTTGGTGAGTGAGTGACTGCCGGCAGGAACGGGCCCTGGGCCACTGTCTCCATGACCAGCGGTGGCTAAGAAAGGCCAAGGACACGTCTGGAGCCGTCTTCTTCCCGTTTTAGTCACAGAGAACACAGAGAGGAGGTTGGGTGGTGGCAGAGTCTGGAGTTCATGGCTCTGGGTACTGAATCCAAAGACCTGGCTGTGTCCTACATGGGCCTCTCAGGTGACGCCACCACGATCCCCGCTCTGCTCCATCTCCGTGTGGGACCAAGAGGGGTCATGGACAGGAAGGCATGGCAAACAAAGGCTAAAGCACCGTACCTACATCCAGTTGCCCCTTCATTTTGGTATCAGGCCAAAGGAAGTCAACAGTGAGCCAGGGCGTGTCTGCACGTGAGCAGGGACCAGAGCCACAACGACAAACTGCAGAGCCTGCCCCTAACCCAGGTGCCACCTGCGTCCTGCCCTGGCTGCCCTCCATACCCCAGGCCCAGGGGCCACACAGTACCAGGGAATCAATGAAAGGCTTTCCTCCAAACTGTGCCACCCAGGGTGGCATGGTGGGCACCCACCTGGTGCAGACCCAAGCTCTCCACCCCCAACAGACAGTAGAACTTTCTAGATACTAACTGGGCCCAGCACCACTCTCCCCATACACACTCTGGATGATGGAATTTTCTAGGCATCCACCTGACTCAGCCCCATGCTCCCCACCTCCCCTCTGGATGGTAGAAATTCATGAGCACACATCTAACGCAGTCTATATCCTCTCGCACCACCTCTGGGTATTGGGAATTTTGGGTGTCCACTTGGCACAGCCCTGTGCTCTCCACACCCTTGGTGGAACTTTTGAGGCAACTACCTGGCCCAGAACTGTGCTCCACACCCACCCTCTGGACGGTGAAACTCTCTGGACTCACACCTGTCCCAGCCCTGAGCCATCCACACCCCTCTGGGTGGTGGAAATTTTAGCACCTCCACTGTGCTGAAGCCGTACTCACTTTCGCTTTGGAAGGAGTATAGGCAGAGGAAATGGAAAACTCTCGGCCTGACTCACATTAACCAGCACTCAGAAAGTCCCCAAACACCCTCCCTCGTGGAGACCCCCTACCCCAGTGCCTCTCAATGGATATACCCTCTGGCTGACAGGGTCATGCAGAAGGCACAGCTGGGGAGCCCTGAGAGGTAGCCTCCTCACCACAGCCACGGCTGCTCAGAGGTCACTGGAGCATAGACCCCAAATGTCAGCGAGACCAGAAACTCTCAAGTACTTTTGAGGGATGGAAATCTTTCTCTGACTAGAAGTTCTTATGAAACAGATGCAAGCAAAGCTGCCTCCAGTGATGGGGGCCATGGGGGATGAGGAACTGAAAGGTCCTGAATCCCCCTCCCCACTACTACCCTCGCATGGAGTCCCGTGTGCCTCCCCCTGAAGCATGCGAGACATTTCTACAAATTGCCAAGGCAGAGCCCCAAAGCAGAGATTTTTGCCAGTTGGATAAAGCAAGGCCTGGAAAGTAACCATCTCACAGCCAAGCAGGGCACTGAGGAAACACCAGTAGGTGTCACCGGGTTGTCTGTGAGGAAGGGAGGTCTTGTCCCAAAGCCTGGCTCCTGTCTACTATCTGCTTGTAAGAGCCTGATGTCCCTCACACCTCAGGGAAGCCACGAGTCATCAGGAGTCTGGGTATGGGATACAGGGCCTCCATTCCGGCTCCAGCTGCCTCTCACCTGCCAATGACTTGGGGCCAATGTCTGACTCAGGATCCCTTCTGACTTTTTCCTCCTCCTCATACAAGTAGAGACGAGGCTTTGTGACCCACGCGTGCACAGGGCTCCTCTAGGGGAGGAATTCCATGAGGACTTTATGGTCAGACTTCAAAGTGTAAGGCAATGGTGGCTCGATTTCAGGGTGCCTAAGCAGGACCTCAGGAGCTTGAAGGGTCACAGCCCCATATCGCAAATTCTGAGTTAGTGGGGCTTTGACAAACACAGGACGAGGTGATGACATGATCCCAGCTGTCCAGGGGGCTTACTATAAGCTGACCACTTTAGGAGCAGAATTCACCGCAGAGCTCTGACCATCCTCTGCCACATCCTGGTGACCAAAAGCCACAGACCCAAAGTAGAATGCTCAACCATAGAATACCATAGACTGCACACCTTTGCCTTGGGACCTGAGCTACTGCCAGCCAACACCCTGTCACACACACAGCTCTTCTCTGCCAATGCTCGCTACCAGGTCGCCAGGCTGACTTGAGCTCTTGGACTCCTGGTACCAGCTGAGCTCATGGTGCCTACTGTCCCAACGCATGGCCGCGGCCTGCATCCTGCAACTTGGACCTGTGATTCCTCCTCTGTGTCTCTGCCTCAGCTGCCCCTCAGGACATGATCTAGGCCACCTTCCCCAATAGCTGGGCTTAGATCCTTTCCATGGCTATAACAGAATACCAAAGACTGGGTAATTTATAAATAAAAATGATTTCTCATGGTGCTGAAGGCTGGGAGGTCCAAATCCAAGATGTCAGCCTCCACGGAAGGCCTTTCCGCTGCACCGTAATATAGCAGAGGCTACAGTAAGATGAACCTGCTGGCCTTGGCCTCTTTCTTTTGTTACAAAGCCACCGACCCGTCATGGGTCCCCATCTTCGTGATCTCCCCTAAGCCTAATCACCTCGGAATACCTTCAGCCTGTGCATTTGGGAGTTAAGTTCCTGGCACGTGAACTTCTGGGGCACGTTCAAACCACACATAGGCCTTCTCCTAGAATTTCCCTTGGGCACCATTTGATTGGAAGAAAACAAGATCAACAGTGTTAGAAGACAGGAAAGTATTTCTCCCAGACAGCCCATCACAACCCACGATGATGCTCACCCTAGCCGGAGACCAAAGGATACCGAGCGAGGTGCATGCTGGAGCCCAGCCCAGCGACGATCTGGGAAGCTCCCGAGAATCACAGAGGACAGAACCGAACTGCAGTTGCCTCACCCAGTCACTCATTTTGAATAGGGATAAAGCTGGCCTGCTCTCAATCCCCTCCCTGCAGAATCGCCCCATGTGGCCGCGGGTAGAATTGGTCTTTGAGCCCGCGGTCTGAGCAGCAGGGCGGGCGGCAGGGAGGAAGCCTCAGCCAATGCGGCGGGAAAGGCTGGACAGCCGAGGAGCCGACCAGCACGAGGGAACCAGAAGTCTGTGGGGAGTCTTCCTCATGGAACAGGCCTCTCCTGGGCTCTGAGGGGGCCCAGCGCAGGGGTGGGGACACAAAGTGGGTGAGAGGTCCCTGTCCTCCAATGTCACCCGTCCAGGAGGAGCACAGGGGCCACCCCACGAGGGCGCCACTCGTGAAGCATTGTGGACAATACACAAGAGCTACAGGACACACTTAGCTCCAAGCAGAGGGATGGGGGACAAAAGGCCAGGCCCACAGAGCATGACGGGGCAGCTCCAACCACCAGACAAGAGATGGAATTTAGGTCCCTGAGCAATGGCCTGGGGGATAAAGTCTTAACAAAACCAGGCTGAGCTGAGCTGGTGGCGTGGACCCTCTTAAAGAGGGTCTCACTGAAACATAGGAGCACACGGGGAACAAGGACCCAAACCTGTCCCTTGCCCTTGCCAAAGGACTCTCAGAGCAGGCTCTGGGAGGAGAAAGGGAAGGAGGGGTCATTTCTTCTCTGGAAGGCTCAGTTTTCCACCCATGGAGTGGGAATACAGCACCTTCCTTCAGGCCAGCTGGGCGACGGGACGGCTTGACATCTGAGCGATGTCCAGTACAAAGCTGAGTCCCAGCAGGACCAAAGTGGCCGCCCAGGATCACACGGCTCTAGAGTGACAGCACAGGCCGGAACCCAAGGGGGACTGACACGGAACCCAACACTCTCCACAGCAATTTGCCACACCCCAGCCTTCTGGGAAAGAAGGTCACTGCGTCTAATGCTGAGTCACCTTGTGTCATCAAACAAGCATGGACTCCCCACCCAGGGCTGCCCAGAATCCCCCACAGACCAGGGAAAGGCCAGCCGCGCTGGGAGTCACCACAGGAAGCTGTAAGTGTCTCCACACAGAAATGAATCGCTGCCCATTGAGAGGAGAGGGTGAGCAGGGGATGCTGGGAAAGGCTGGAGAAGCCCCACATTTCTCGTCAGGTCAGCGCAGCCGCCTTAGATGTCAAGCCACAGGAGCGCTCTGAGTCACCTCCATGCCCCCACCACCACCGCTGCCCGCCCCGAGCTATCATCTGGGCTCGCTCAGGGCCCCTCTGTAAAGCTGGGTGGGGGAGTTGAGAGTCCAATCCTGGGGCAGCTGGAGGTGAGGAGTCGGGGCTCCCACTCGTCCCTGTGGTGTTACAATCGAGGTCGGAATGAACATGGTGAGCATCTTTTCAGTTTCTTTTTTTCAATGCAAGCTCCGGACCATAAGGGATCTTACCCTTTGCCAAAGAGACCCAGCAGCCTCCAGGGCAGGGGACCAGAAGTGTGTTGGCTGGGGTATCATACTCTGGGTTCAGAATAGGCCCATTCAGTCTCAAGGCGACCCTCAGGAGATGCAGGACTTGGTCTCTTTCAAGAAAAGACATTGAGCTGGGGCCCAGCGGTGCAGGCAAGTGGCCCTGGGAGGCTGAGGCAGGAGGATCTCAAATTCACCTATGCCGAGGCAATTTAACAACTTAGTGGGACCCTGCTTCAATTAAAAAAAAAAAAAAAAAAAGTGGACTGGAGATTCAGCTCAGTGTGAAGGCCCTGGGATGTATCTCTCATACTACAAAAGAAAAAAGAAAAAAAGAAAAAAAAAGACGATGTCACTAGACTCCTGCCTCCGGCTGCTGCCAGCAGAGTCTTTGATAGTTTTTTTTACTGTGATTTTAGTGACCTGGTGACAGAAACCACCCTCTTCCACCCAGGCGTGCAGGGGATCTCCCGAGGTGAAACCTCGGGGCCCCGAGATCTCAAGATGCCCCGGAAGAGTGACTGTTAAGATGGAATCTACAGTCGGTGCCAAAGGAATTTTCAAGGTTTTTATTGAAGTTTATCAAAATCAGTGTGCATGGGTCAGATCCAGGCCAGGTATGCGGCTGGGGCAGTTTTCCTGATAGACCAGGTGGGAAGATGAGACTTCAGAAACAAGGGGCGGCCATTTTTAATCACATATGAAGAAATCTGGCTCCATCTGCAAAGGGGACAATAACGCTGTCTTCTTAGAGAGTTAGTGTGAGAATTGCCTCGGGGGACACATCACAGTTCAGGCAGCCAGCCCAGGCCCAGGCAGTGCTGGTTCTGGTCCTTGAGGCAAGAGAGGCCTGGAGCTGTTTCCAGCCCAGAGCTCGTTCTGTCTCCACTGCCCTCAAGACCCCTCCGCCCCCTCAGCCAGGGGTGGCGCAGGCCCGCACCCCAGCGCTCTGGGAGCCCCAGGATGGGTGCGACAGAGGAGGAGAAGCAGCAGAGTGGGGGAGCCCCTAGTTGGGGGGACAGGAGCCAAGGGGGGATCCTGCTCAGAAGAGGAGACCCCCCCTGGCAGCCGCAGGTGGCCCAGGTTAGCCCAGGATGGTGCACTGTCTCAGAGCCACAGTGGACCTGGATGCTGAGGGACTGGACGCTTCTATGGCACTAGGCATGACCACGACAGAGGCAAAGGGTTCTTAAACCGGGTCTAGTAGCACGTACTTGTAATCCCAGCACTCCAGAGCCTGGGGCAGGTGGACTGCTATGAGTTTGAGGCCAGGCTGGGCTACATAATGAGTTCATGGACTACAGGGAGAGGTCATGCCAAAAAAGAAAGAAAGAAAGAACGAAAGAAAGTGACATCATTGGGGAATAAATAAACTACACTTTTATCATCAGAGGCCAGACAGGAGATCCCACTGGGAGAAAGGGCAGGAACCCAGTCCCAGTCTCGGTTTATTTTAAATTAAAACACATCTGTTTTCTCACACACAAATGAATGCCTACCAAAGAATCTAATAGGCATTCTTTCTAAATGGAAGGCTTTTTTCATTCTTGATGCTATCATTTTGGCTGAATATTAAATATCTGCTTGCCCAAATCACTCCCAAATTTGTGGAGATCTCTAAATATTTCCATTTTAAAGTTTCATTATTAAAAGTGATTAAACCCACAGAGCTATTTTTGTTTGTTACAGGACCATGTGAGTTTAAATACAACTTATTAAACGTTTCAGCTAACATACTTCTTATGAGTAACTGTTTGGAATGAAATTTTTTATTTTGTGGTACGAGGGACCGAGCCCAGGGCCTTTGCACTGCGCTACATCCCAGCCTTTTTATTTCTCCCCTTTGGAGACAGGGTCTCACTAAGTTGTTAAATGGCGTAGGTAGAGTTTCAACTTGCAGTCCTCCTGTCTCAGCCTCCCAGTATGCTAGGATTACAGACTTGACCTGGCTGCAATAAAGTCTCTTGAGGTCTAAAAAATAAATAAATAAATAAAACTATACTTGAATAGAATTCCACTCCAGCTTCCATGACAATCACACGAGGAAAATTCCATTAACACGGGAATGTCCAGTACTCCACATCCAGCGACTTAGGGATGCTAAGTTCTTCCTGTTAGATGGAAGCGATCAAATCCCACTCCTACTGCCTTACTGGCTTCGAGTATGAAAAGACATATTTCGTAGTGTAGACAGATCACAGTCTAGCTGAACGTGTCAATTTTCTCCCTGAATAATTCATGTTTTCCCTATTTTAGAAAAAAATATGTTTCTAATACATACTTTATCCCAGCTGCCATCTGAACAGAGCAGGGCACTCCGGCAACAGCCCGTGTGGTGAGGCTGGGGCGCCTGCTGGGTATGTGGGTTCGCTGGCCCCCCCTTGTCAGTTCAGGGCTGGGAGGCGTGGCTGCTAGCCCATCCACTGGGTTCAGCATTCTTTCACAGGATCATGTGGTATGCACATAGAACTTCATGCTAATATCTTAAAATAGAGTGAAATTTTCTATGTTTTTGAAATTTAACCAAAAAAAGACCCTTTGGGCTAAAATTTTACCAAGATACCATAACCACAAGAAAACGATGATATCCATAATTTTTATCTGTGCATCTCATTGTCAGAGAAACAGCACTTTGACCTTTCAGTAGATTTCTTCTTTTTCTTTTCTTTTCTTTTCTTTTCTTTTTTTTTTTTTTTTTTTTTTTTTTTTTTTTTTTTTTTTTTTTTTTTTTTTTTTTTTTTTTTTTTTTGAGACAGGATCTCACTGTGAAGCCCATGCTGATCCTGAACTCACTATGTAGTTAGACTAGCCTTGGATTCACAGCAATCCTCCTGCCTCAGCCTCCTGAGAGCTGGGATTACAGGTTTACAGGTGTGCACCACCACACCCAGCTTATATAGTGCTTGAGAAATGAACTCAGCACTTGCTAGGAAAGCACTTTAATCACTGAGCTATTCTTCCAGCCCCTAAAAAATTATTTTCTATTGCTTATTATTTTGTTATTTATTTATTTATTTTTCTTTGAGACAGGGTCGTGCTCTGTAGCCCAGGCTGGTCCTAAACTCACTATGGAGCCCAGGCTAGCCGTGGACTCACAGCAATCCTCCTGCCTCAGCCTCCTGAGTGCTGGGATTACAGGTGTGCACCACCACGCCCAGCTTATGTGGTGCTGGGGAATCGAATTCGGGTACTTAACGCTTGATCTAGCACTTTTTTAGGCAAACACTGAGCCATTCCTCTAGCCCTACTGCTTGTTAGTTTTTTCATGGGTCATTGATAACATCCTGACTTAGAGTTCGTGGTGAAGGACAATTGCTGACTTGCTGGCATTTTTTTCCAGTCATCCGAGTGAGTTCACGTGGATGAAAGTCACCACGAAGAATGCACAGAAAAGAAAAAAAGAACTAGTCCCGGGATGGAGGCAGGGCGGGGGTGGGGCAGCTCAGCAGGTAAAGCGCTCTCCTCGGAAGCCCAAAGACCTGGGTTTGATTCCTTAGCACCATATAAGCTGTGCATGTGGGTGCATGCCTGTAAACCCAGCACTTGGGAGGCTGAAACAGGAAGACTGCCCTGTGTTTGAGGCCAGCCTGGGCTACATGATGAATTCAGGATTAGCCGGATTACAAGGCAAGACTCTGGATCAAAGAAAAGAAAAAGGATCCAGTGATCCTGAGATACATTCCCAGTTAAATCTCTGCTTTGTAGGGGGGCGGGGGGGACCATTAACACATAAAACTGGCATGTGTCAAGTCGCCACAGCGGGGAGTTGGCTCAGTCCGGCAGGTCTAGGTTTTTCCCCCTACCATGTTATTGGCTCCTTTTTATTTTTGACCAGCCCTTCTCCCCATATCCTGAGCAGAACTGCCTTTCTCCAAATGAAAACCAATTAAAAACTATTTAGGGAACACGCGACAACGATGCTGTTTAGCAGAATTTCCCGCGGCAGGACCGGCGGGCAGAAGTTGTGAAACTTCTCCATGGTTTCGCTCACACCACCTCCCGGTGGACACATTTCAAGTCGGCGTCTCATTTGCGAGTGGATCTGTGTTGCCCGAATAAGCGCTGGGTGCTGACATGTTTGTAGAGAGTGTTTTGAAGTTTGCTTAAATAATTAGGTTTTGGACATAGTGGGAAAGAATGCTGCCCAGCAATGGGCATCTGCCCAGCTCCGAAACCCTTGCAGAGACCAACAGGGCTCCTTCCTGTGAACTCGGACCCTCCAGATACTGGTGCCTGCCTCAATGACCCTGGGGAAAGGTGGAGCCAGGGTCACCAGGACGGGGCTGTGCCTTCTCACAGGGCCCAGCTCCGCCATGGTGGGCACCAAGGCCCATGGATCTGCAGAGCATACTTAGAAGAAAAATTAAGTGGGCAATGAAGGAGGAATTACTCTAGCTGACATCAAGAGGCTGTCGGGGGAAGGGGGTGGTTATTAAATGCTTGATGAAAACCCACAGAGAGGGGCATGCACAGCCCCTGGTGCCAGCCACCGAACCGCGAGGAGGGAGCTGGCCCGGGTTAGGCACTGCCTCAGGTCCCTGCTGTTCCAGGCAGCCGAGGGCCAGCTGCCGTCTCACCTGGGAGCCCTGAGGCTATGATTCAGAGTCAGCGTGCTGTGCCGGCTCTATGCGCCCGGCACCGCTGGGGGCTCCACCTCCGGTGGCTTTGGCAAGGAGGGAGGTTGGCATCGTTCACTCTCAATCATTATTACAAAGATGGCTGAAGTCAGGTGTGGAGGGGCCTAACGTCCTGGCACCTTGGAGATTGGGGCGAGATGATCAGAAGTTTGAGTCCCACTAGGACAATCTGACAAGAACCTGCCTCCAGATGAAGAAGGGGAAAGAGGAGGGGAGAGAGAGAAGAGGGTAAAATGATCAAGAAGTGGCCTTGAGGGTCACCCACCCAGAAATAGTAACCACCTGGCAGGAGCACAGTACCTCTCCCAGCGACCAGGGCAGACATTGCTAATCGATCAGGAAACAGCTGCCCCTCGCAACTCCACAAATCACCCAGGGAGCCCTAGCATTGCACCGGAATCCACGAGGTTGGGGAACCTCCCCAGCGCCCCCCCATCCTCCCTTCCTATGGTCCCTTCCCCTCCCACTATCCACACCCATGTTCTAGACACAGGAAAGGAAGGCTTGAAAGCCACAAAGAACCTAGGATGGCACCCAGATGCCCTCAAACGCCAGGGCAGAAGATACCAGAAAGCTTTATAGTTGCTCCGAGCCACAGTCTCCTGTCCCCTGACAATCCTGCCCGGCTCCCACCTAACGCTGAAGCCACAGTCTTTGCCACCAAGTCAAAATGGCATGCCAAGCCTGCCTCCCTCTGCAGCCCTCACCAGCTCCCCAGCCTCAAACGCCATTTGCAACAAGCTCCAAACTAGGGTGACATTCTGAACTTAATTCCTGTTCGCACGTAATAGGAGCTGCGTGCCCCACGTAGGCAGCGCCTGGCAGCCAGCGGGAAGCGGCCCAGGTTTCTGGATGGCAGACCATTAGGAACGGGGGCACCGCGGAGGCTTCCCTACCAGCTGGATCCAATTTCTGGTGAAAATTAATGGCAAATTCTTGCAACCACATTAGAGCCATTGCTGTTCATCTGAGATCAGTTAAACATGAAAAAAATATGAAAACCATCTTGAGTTCATGGAATATAAATATTTGTCTGTGTGTGTTTGGTTTGGTTTGGGGGGAGCAGGGAAAGGGGGGGTCGTCAGTGTTCAGAGCAACTGGGAGATGTTGGCAGATCGGTGTTCTATAAACAAGCTCACGGAGGAAGAGGAAAGGGAACCCCACTCACGTTGGGGTAAACTATTTATCAACTTTTCCATTTCCTCAGTCAGAAGATAATTAAACAGTAAGCAGATGTCACCACCTAATTGGTTCAAGGAAAGATTGCTCATGACTTACGGGGCTGTCTGCAAACAGCTCCCTGGCTGGTCCAGGAAGCAGAAAGACCCCCAGTTAGTGTCTCCAAAAGAGTGGGCTCTCCCGATGAGCACGGTTGTGGTCACTCCGAACATACGGCCATTCCGGGTATCAACGAGCCAGAGAGGAACGCGCCGGGAACAACAGTTTCGGTATGACACAACTGAAACCATGGCTTCTCTGAGGAGTAGGAAAGGGAAGGAGAAAAGACAGGATGGGAGAAGGAGGCGACAACAGGGAAACACTCAGGCAGGGAAAGGGGAAAATGAAAGGAGAGAGGGAAACATCCCGGGGCAGAAAATGTTTGTGGAGGGAGGAAGAGCTTAGATGTGGTCAGCCAGGCATGATGGCGCATGCACGTGATCTGGGCGCTCTGGGAAGCTGCGGCAGGAGGATCACGAGTTCAAGCCCACCCTGGGCAACTTGCCGATTTAACAAGACCCGGCCTGAAAAAAAATAAATAAATAAAATGGGGGCTGAGGATGTAGCCAGTACAAAGGTCCTGGGTTTAGTCCTCAGTGCTACAAAAAGGAGGAGGGGTGGGCATGGACTTCAGGGCTCCACTGTTCTCAGTGACATGGGACACCTTTGTAGGACCCCCAGGGGGATTGCTCCCTCTGAGGATCAGACAGGGTGATCCCAGCCCTGGCCCTGGCCAAGCTCACGGTGGATCCAAAGAGCACCAATAGTGCAAAACACTGCACAACTGTTGTCACTCTCCATCAAAGATGGAGGAAAGTGGCAGAGAGAGGGTTGGAGAAGCGCTGGCCCTGTGCGGGTTGGGGAAGGCTTCCTCTGCGGGTCACCAGGGGTCTCTGAGCTGCTAGGGCCCGAGGTGACCACACATACACACAGAGCTCTCCCTGGGACTCAGACACACAGCCAGGCAGCCAGTGAGGAGCAGACCTAAAAATCACTATGAGGGGCCAGGGCGTAGTTCAGCAGTTAAAGTGTTTGCTAAGCCCAAGGCCCTGAGTTCGATTCCCCAACACCACCTAAGCTGGATTTGACAGCACATGCCAGCACTCATGAGGCTGAGACACAAGTATTGCCGTGAGTTCTAGGCCAGCCTGAATTACACAGTGAGTTTGGGATCAACTTGAACTAGAGAGCAAGGCCCTGTCTTCAAAAAATATATATTAATGATAATAATTAGCATGATAACTGTGTCCACAGCTTCAGTTACACCTGGCAATCCTCACTTCCCTGGCGTCTCCCATCACAAGGCGCCTCTTCCAGGGGGAATGTCTTCCACCACGTGATAAGGGTGGCATTGGGCCCCTCCCCAGTTACCAGACCCTGCTGGCATGGCCGGCGAGACTTGAGCTCAGATACTGGCTTTTCTGTTCTGTTTTGTGGTGCCGGGGACCAAGCCCAGAGCCTTTACCTTGAGCCACATCCCCAGTCCTTTATTTATTTATTTTTTCATTTTGAGACAGGGTCTCCCTAAGTGAACAAGTTGCCAGGGCTGGACCCGAACTTGCATACTCCTGCCTCAGCCTCCCAGAATGCCAGGATGACAAGCCTGCAACCTCGGGCCCAGCTCTCAGTCACCTGTTATGTGCCTGACCAGACAGGGCATTGCTAATGGGCTGCAGTGAACAGCGGGGCTCCCCTGGCCTGGTCTCAACTCCAAGGACTCTCTATAAGTACGGTTGCCTCCCTGTGAGATGGGAGACCCTGGGGCGTCACAGGACCACTGGGAGAATTCTCCAGGGTGAAGTCGAGGAGGGTGGTGCAGCAAGGTCCCTGCCCATCCCCAACATTCCCACCCCCCAGTGCCACCCCACTCCCCCACCTCAAGGGCGCGGCCACCTTGGTGACAGGCTGTTCTCAGCCTCCCCACCTGCACTCACCTGGATCAAGCAACGGTTCCCTGCGGAGACCCCACCATCCCTTGTGTGTCCCCCTGGCTGAGGACAACCCAGGAGACTCACAAGGGACGAGGGTGGCAGGGAGCTCCTGCCTACAGGCCCCACTGCCCGTCCACACCCCCAGACGGGTAGGATCTCGGATTTGGGGTCACACAGGCCTGGAATCAAGTGCTCGTTCTCCTCCAGGCTGTCACTGGAATATCACCTTCTTCACTCTGGCCACCTGCCGTCATCCCCTCCCCACCTACGACACCCTCCCTAGCACATTCATTTTTTTTTCTACTTTTCTTAAACCCTTTCCAATTTGCTAACTTTTTTTCTTTCTTTCTTCCTGTGCTAGGGATGGAACCCAGAGCCTTGGCACATCCCCAGCCTATTCTTGATTTTGGCTTTTCAAGAATGAGTCTGGCCAAGTTGCCCAAGTTAGACTCGAACTTGCAATCCTCCTGCCTCAGCCGCCTAGAGTGCTGCGGTCCCAGGCCTGTGCCACCGGGGCCCACTTGGCATGTTCCTCCTACGTCTCGTGCTCGCTCACCTCCTCCTGCTGGACTGCAAGCCCCAGCGGGCGCAGATGACCGGACTCCTACACCAATGATGGCTCCCCGGAAGCGCTTGCTGAGCCCGTGTAGCGCCAAGTAAGAGCTTCAGGTTCTAGGCAAACACAAGGGGCTCATCTGGAAGAGACGCTGAATCAGCGCTGCGGGCTCCACAGCCAGGGCCCTTCGCACCCCAACAAATCCGAGTTTCCTCCCTCAGGGCCCTGCTCACCCCACCCCCTCGTCTCTGGCACCCTCGCCTACTGGAGCTTCGGACGCACCAGGTTAGGTGCGGCGGGACTGGGTACTCTTGCGGGAAGACCGGTGTTTAGCCCATGCTTCGGAGTGACAGGAAGGACACCCACCTGAGACACCCAGCCAGCAGCCAGGCCCACCCCAGCCCGGCCCACGGAAAGCCCCTTCAGTTGTGACCGTCTCACAGCGGAGGACACCGTGTCGAAGGGCCGCAGGCAGGTGGGCCACTGTCTGCCCCAGGGGTCACTCGCACCCGCTGCCCAGAAAACAAGCCGGACTAACTCTCCCCCCAGCCCGCCAGACCCCCAGAGGCGTGATTACAGTAATGGGAAGACAAATATTTTCCCAGAGAAAGTGATAAAACTTGGGCAGGAAAAGCAAACAGCACCTTCAGAGCACAGCCGGTGTGAGGCTGCCCAGGGGCAGTCAGGGAAGATTCCGGAAGGTTCTGGAAAAGAGGATGCCCAGGGCCAGTGAGCTCTAATCATTACTGCCATGGAGGTGGAGAGAATTCTGGCAAGGTGGCCGGGGCCAGGCCAGAGCTCAGGCCACAGCCAGGGCGCTGGGGGCTGCCTTCTCAAGTCCGCATGTCACACCCTCTTTCACATGAGTACAGCGTGCCAGCTGTGCGCTAGGCCCTGCCCAGTGCTGTGCGGCCTTTGGCAAGTCATGTGTTCTCATCTGCAAAAGGAACCGGTGTAAGATTACTGGTAAAAGCTCCTCGCATCGGCTCTGGCTCCTGACGGGATCTGGGACCCCAATTCTTTTGGTTATAATGTCCGTCCTACTCAAGAAAACCACAGTCCCACCGGAAGCCCCTACTGGGAACAAAGGTGAGCCGTTGCCCTGGAGCATTCCGGCCTGGCAACATGAGAGAGACCTGGGGCCTTCGGTGACCCCGCAGCTGCACGTGAGCCAGTACAGGGCTGCGGCTGCCTCAAAAGCAAGCACAATCCTGGGGACATGGTAGAGGCGTCATGTTCAGTCAACAGAGGTGACTGTCAGGGGTCTAGACTTCACCCGGAATGGGGCCAGCCCGGGGTGCTGTATTTCACTGGGGACACAGACCAGGAATGTCACCCAGGAGCTGGGAGTTGAAGGAGTCGTGACCCTTGAGGTATCGTCGGATGCCAATGTGGCTGTGGGTCTGGACAGGGAATGAAGCGGGAGGACGAGTGGGGGTCATCTTCAAACTCTCGTGCTGCGCCCAGATCAGAGCAGGCGCCGCCACTGGCTGAGGGGCGGCCTGGGCAGCTACCTTAAAGTGCCATCACCTGAGAGTCTCTTGTGAAAGGTGACAATCGCCACCCACTACAGGGCTCTGAAGAGTCTGTGAGGTGGCCGTGCTGGGCCCCAGGAGGCTCAGCGACTTCCCACTTCCTTCCAGCTCCGAGACTCTTCTTCGTGGGGCGCTGATGGTCTAACTCAGGTTCGCAGGGAGCTGTGCCCCCCGGGCCCATTTTTCTTATATTTTGAGACAGGGTCTTGCGAAATTGCTAAGTTGCCCAGGAGAGGCTCGAATTTGCAATCTTCCTGCATCAGCCTCCCAGAGTGCTAGGATATTACCGGGCCTGGCTTCTCTGAGGCCTTGTCCCCCATCAGGCACCAAGTTTTGCTTAACATAAGGATCTGGCTCATTTTGCTGAACATCTTTTGTTCTACCCATTTTCCTGCCAATACATAATCTCATTCTTCTTCACAGCTGAGTAATACTCCATTGTGTGTACACACCAGCTTGCCTTTACCTGTTCCTCTGTGGACAGGCACCTAAGCTGGTTCTTTATCTTGGCCAAGGTGAGTTGTGCAGGTATCCCTGGAGTATACTGACTTTAATTCCTTCAGGTTGTCTGGTTTGGATCTGGAGTATCTCCCAAAAGTCTCATGTTCCTATGGATACTGTGTGGTGTTGGGAGGTGGGGCCTGGGTGGAAGGAGCGGTGCTTCGGCCCTGACCTGGAGGGGCATGGCCTGGCTCCGCCCTTCCTCCCAGTCCCTTTCTGCTCCACTGTGCTGTGAAGACCTCTGCCTCCCCTGCGGCTCACCGTGTGATTCCAGCATGTTCCAGCTGCCCACCTGTGAATGGATGTGACCCTCTGAACCTGTAAGTTGAAGTAAATCTTTTCCCCCTGTGCTGTGCATGTTAGGTATTGAGTCACAGAGACAAGAAAGTAACTAAGACACGGATATACACCAAGAAATGGTGTCGGTGGGTCCTCCACTGACTTCCGTTCCCGCCTGCAGTGTAGAGATGCTCCTTTCCCCTCATCCTCACTAGCACTTCTGGTTTTTGTTTTGCTTTGTATTCGGAATTGAAGCTCTTCTGATTGGATGAGATTCTGGAGCCCAGGGTCATTCTGATGAGTATTTCCCCGATAGCTAAAAATGCTGAACATTTTTCACAGACTTACTAGTTATTTGAACATCTTCTTCTGGGAAGTGTGTGTTCAACTCCTTTGCCCTGGGTTGACCGGGTCAGTTTTTTGAGTTCTAGATTTCAGATAATGCTAGTCGCCCTCTGCGGGAAGAGTACCCACAGTCTCCCCATCTGCCAGCCGCCCTCCACCCTGTTGGCTGTTTTCTCCGGCTGTGCAGTAACTTCTTAGTTTGATCAAATTCCCATTGTCACCCCTCCTAGATGCAGAGGAGTCTTCCTGAGAACAGGAAGTTTCTTGTTTTCTTCAGAATCCCCAGAACTGAGGAGGAACTCCACACCTATCTGTTGAGTTAAAGCAAATGGAAGCTTCTCCAGTATTCTACGACATATGCTACCATTTTGAGGGACTTTGCCCAAACCTACTCGTCTCTACAAATGAAGAAAAACACAATTATTTTTCTTCCACTGCAAGTTCCTATTAGCTCATGCAAGATAAATAAAAATTAGTAGAGACTCATTTGTCATGTCAACTTAATTCAAAATTATATTTGCGTTGGCCCAGAGTGCAAACATCCCTCACAGTGTTTGCAAGTTACCAGAAAAACTTAGGATCCAGCCTCTTTCTCTCTCTAAAATGAATACACAGTCATCCACTCATGTGCACACACATATTTCAGCCCGGGGTCTGCAAAACTGGGGAAAGAAAATAGAGAAAACCGGTAAACCCCAAGGATCCTCAAAGAAAGTCCCACCTGGCCCAGGACATAGTCCAACAAGGATCTCCCAGTCATCCCCGGTGGGCTGCTTCAAGAAGAGAGGACCAGAACCCCGGGAGCTAATGACACAAATTTAGTTTAACTCCATTCTCAGATATTAAATCTCCAAGTTCCATTTCTTTCCAAATAATTCTGACCATTGGACTGTAGAGGTTATTATGAGTTGGATCTGGGATGTCCTCACAAAGCCTCATGTCACTCAATAGTGGGTTAATACGTTGATGTCCTGTGCTGTTAAGAGATGGAGCCTGGTCAGAGGGGAGAGTCACTGGGGCTTGACCCGGAAGCTATATGCTAGCTCTGCCCTTCCTCTAGCACTCTTTTCCACCCCCCTCCCCCCATATGCAATGGGATGAATTGGTTTGCTCCAGCTAGGACCGTTGCCAGATCCTCTGCCCTTGCTGGTTACCCATAAATGGACTGAGACTTCCTACAACTGTGAGCTAAAATAAACCTTTCCTCCCTTAAGTTGTGATTATGGAGTATTGTGTCCCAACAATGAAAAAGTGACTAAGACAGAGCAGTCTCATGCTGAGACAAGAGGCAAGACATAGTTCCATTTTCTTAGCAGCTCTCTCCCACAGTGCTCTACCATATGGTATAGCTTCCTGTGCAGACAGGAAGTTCCTTTCCCTCTGCTGCCTGACACTCTCCAAACCTGACTGTCACCCACCTCACCCAAGGCAGAGAGAAAAGGGCCACTTGGCAGAAGGCCAGCAGTTTCCAGTACCTGTCTGTCACACACAGGGCTAGGGGTGACCTTTGAGTGGAGGATTCTGCTTCTGAAAAGAATCTGAAATTCTGCTTCACAATCACAGGTTGCAGACTGACACCTTGCCTCTTGAGTTAATCCTTTGGTAAGAAGTATTTCTTCAAAGGTTTAAAAAAAAAAAAAAAGGAAGGTTTGGTCCACAAGTAGCATTCCATGTTCGTCTTTTGTGCCTACTGGATAGTTTGAAGAGATTTCCAGCCATTCAGAGAGGAGCAGGGCAGGAAAGACAAACATCGTCTCAGAGTCAGTTTTCCTGGGGATAATATGGTTTGGAGATGGGTAGAAATTGGGAAGGCCTGAGGATCGGGGATCAGAGCCCACCTCCGCCTGCCATCTTGACCTGGGGACCCTCATCACCTCCTCTGGAATGCAGAGTTCCCAGATTCCCTGTCTCCTAGGGTCCCTGCCAAGGACATGCTCCCTGGGGTGCTGGAGGGGAGTAAAAGGAGAGGCGAGAGACGTGGTTTCTCCTCAGAACCTGAGGAGGGCGGGCAGGCCAAGGGCCTGTGCGAGGAGGAGGCACGGAGCTGCTTCCAGCCAGCACTTGCCACCACCTGCCCCCAGCTACAGGGTGAGACCCAGCGTGAGCTTCTCGGAGCTCCACACAGCTTCCAGAGCCCCTGAGAGCCATCTGCCTGGGGACCCTGGGGACCAACATGTTGACTGTCAGCAATGGCATAACCCTGCCACCAGTGTGCCAGTCTCTAACTCCCTGAACAAACACTCTATGTAGGTGCAACTCGTAGGGCCAGTAACTCACTATTGAGTCTATATTTGAAAGTTCCCCAAATAGTGCCATTATCTGCCGGCTCTGGGGAACCCGAGCATTAGGGGAAGAACGGAGCGTGGAGGCGGTGATGCCACCGCACTTAGAGGACACACAGGTTATTCAGGGCTAGATCTTCAGAACACAGAAGTCGCCAGGAATGTGTTACTATTCCCCTGCTGCAGAGGGGACAATGGAAACTCAGATGGGTCAAAAGACCCTCTGTGACTGTGGCCACGGAGTAAAATTTAGTCACTGCTGGTGTGACCATCCAGTGGCTTCCTATCAGAGCTGTGATTGGCCTTCTTCAGACAACAGAACTGGTGTCCAGGGGGAGCTTACCCAGAATCTCCTGGGGAAGGAAGAGAGAGGCAGGTGGTCTGAAGCCTATGTATACAATCAGGAGCTGCTACCCTGTCCTCATGGGGCCACAAAGGCCTTTCTGTGGACACCAGGCCCCACATCACCCACCCAGGCAGAAGGAAAAGACACCTGCAGAGGGGCTGGAACAGAGGGGCTGGGATCAGGCAGCCACAGGGACTCCGGCAGGCTGGACAGGGCCTGAGACACCCACGATGCTCCAAACACCATCAGCCGAGGATTGGGGGTGGGGGGTCCCTGTTTGTGTGTCCTGGTAGCCACACCAAGCAGGCTGCAGAGGAAATGTTTTTATCCTTGGGCCTTGGTCACATCACACCAAGAAGCCTCCAGCCAAGCCCCTAAAGAAATCAGGCAACTGCCCAGGCACAGTCAGGCAAGCCTGTCACCCACTCTATAAAAAAGCTGAGGCAGGAAGATCCCAAGTTCGAGCCCAGTCTGGGCAACTTTGTGACTTAGAGAGACCTTGTCTCAAAATCTCAAATGAAAACATGGGCTGGGAATGTAGCTCAGTGCAAAGACCCTCAGCTTTCTCTCCAGTACCCCAAAAAGAAAAATAGCGAAGAAAGCAAGCCAGCCAGAAAGGATAGAGGCATGCCATAGCGGTTGGAGCACTTGCCTTGCAAGCACAAGGCCCTGAGTTCGATTCCCCAGCGCTGCATAAGCTGGGCGTGGTGGTGCACACCCACCCAGCTTATCTCAGCACTCAGGAGCTGTGGCAAGAGAACAGTGACGAGTTCAAGTCCAACCTCAGTTCCATAGTGAGTTCAGGACCAGCTTGGACTACAGAGTGAGACTTAGCCTCAAAGAAAGACAGACAGACAAACCAGTAGGTGTGAGAGGCCATGAGGGACGTCCACTGCTTTGTGAAAACGGGATGACCACCACCTCCCAAAGGTGTCTCTGAAGCAGCTTTCCCAGATGCCTGCCCCCAGTGAGTGCGGGGGCCTGCACCTGCTTCCTGCCCTGCTGCACGCCCTCTGCAGGGCCAGCTGTGGCTGCGCACGGGAGTCAGGAACGGAGAGGCCAGGCCCTTCTGGCAGAGGGGAGGGAGCAGAGCCAAGGACAGAGTTGTAAAGAGGCCCGTGTGATGGAGAAGGTCACCAGCCCGGGCCACACATGCCAGAAATTCCACAGGAGAGACAGATTAAATTATGACATGTCTCCCACCACGCTTTTCTGGGCTGGAGAACACGAACGGAGCCCAGGCCAGGGTGAGGGTGAGGAGATGACCCGGACACCTGCCAGCAGCTACAGGCTCTGGGCTTAAGAGGCACTTCCTTCACAAAGAGGCCACCAGGTTGGAGAGCAGAAGGTCAGGTCACCCGCCAGGCCTAGCGGGTCTCGGCAGATTCACCCTGTCCCTGCCCCCAGGGGACATCCAGCTCTGTGCGGAGACCCTGGAGGTTGTCTCTAGACACTGAATGTGGTGCTCCCAGCACCTAGGGGCTGAGGCCAGGATGCGACCAAACACCCTCCCATGCAGAGGACAGCACCCCCCGCCCCAGCCGTCTCACACACACACACACACACACACACACACACGCACACATGCACGGGCAGGTCCCCCCCTGCAGATGCACCCCTCCCGCGCCCTTCCCGCCCTGGCCAGGCGGCAGGCACACAAGTACTCATAGCTACGCAAATAGCAACTCCTGATTCGCTGTGTTTGCTCGGCCAATATTGACTCTGCAGCCTAACACTGGTGCTATCGAGCTGGGTTCTTCTCGAGATTGTTTGAGCAGCATTAGAACAGCCTGTGATAAGGCGGCGGGCAGGAAGCCGCGCCCCGCACCCGCGCCCCTCCGTGGGAGGCTCCGAGCCGGCCGCAGGCTGCCCCTCCGCTGGGCAAACACGCCAAGGTCAGATCGAGCGTGCGCCCGGCTAAGTCAACACTCCGGGCCGCGGAGCCACTGTGAAAGGTTACTGAGGAGGCTGCCCTCTGGAGTGCCGCTCGTGGGAAATTATGGCCAGGGGGCCCCAGGCTGGCAGCAACCTGTGTGGTACAGGCCTGTAGCCCCGGCCTCTGGGAGGCTGAGGCAGAAGGATGTCAGGATCAAGGCCAGGCTGGGTAACACAGTTGCTTGGAGAGATCCTGCCTCAGAATAAAAAAGACAGAAATCTCCAGTGCCACAAAGGATGAAAAAAAGAAAGGAAGGAAGGAAGGAAGGAAAGAAGGAAGGAAGGAAGGAAGGAAAGCAAACCCTACAGAGACAGGCAGTCATTGGTCCCAGGGGAGCAGCAAAGAGTCCACAGTCCCACCCACCCACCACCTGGCACCCCCAGGAGCAGATGAGGCCTAGGGAGTGCCAGTCTCAGGACTGACTAGGACCAGGAGCTGAGAAGGCCCATGGCCTCGCTCCCACAGCCCCTGTGTCTTAATATCAAGGGCCTGGAAAATGCCCTCTGCCGTGGGCCAGTTGCTGCTGCGAGGAGTGCCTGGTTGCAGGCGTGGGGTCAGAAATGAGCATGATCCACTGCTCAAGAGGGGAGCTGGCCAAGGTCCCTTGAACAACAGCCAGCGCTGAGCCTGTTACAGTGAAAGACCCCTTAAGGTTGTCCCTTGAGAGGGATTACGGTGATCTCCATTCCTACAGTTCAGGCAGAAAGACAGGGAGAGTAGCGGGTGGCCAGCCGCTCTCTTCTATGGGCACCCAACCAAGGCCTACACACTGAGCTCTGTGCCCGGTTCTTTGTACTTTTGAGGCACGGTCTCACTAAGTCACACAGCTGCCCAGGCTGGGCTCAAACTTGCCATCCTCCTGCCTCAGCCTCCCAGGGTGCTGGGATTACAAACCAGTGCGACTGACAGGGCCTGGCTGGGGACATCCCTTCCATCCCACGATCCTGAGGAAGGTCCTATCAGTGCAGAGAGCAAGCCAGAAAACCAGCATGGCTCAAGGACCACGAGGGATCTCAGGAAGGTCACAGGCACAGCCGTCCCGCCGAGCAGCACGCAGTGCCCAGCACACGCGGACACGCTGCGGTGAGACGGGGCAGGGCCCGGCATCCAGAGGCCAGCTGTCCACGTGCAGTGTCGAGCGGCCTCTCCCACCCGCAGTGAAGCAAACGCAGGCTTGGCTGTGCCTTTGGATCTGCGCCCGCCGCGTGTCTCTAGGTCAACATTATACAAGTTGCCAGTATCATCAAGAGGACACTCTAAAAATGAGCTCTAGCCAGCCCCAGTGGCCTGGGAGCACCAAAATGGTCATTTGCTAAAATTGGCCATTAACTTTTTCTACTAACTGCTCTCTCCAAAGACTCGGAAAATGAAGGGGCCGCGCCTCAGAAATCAGCTGTTATGTGAGCCCTGTGACAACCTGGACTCTAAGCCTCAAGAGCTCCTGGTTTGAACAAGTGCATGCCAGGCATGTTCTACACATGGTAGGGACAAAGTCACCCCGGTGTCCCACACCACAGATGTGCTCGCTGTTGTGCTTGCCTCATGAGTGCTGTGCCCCATCTCTAAGAAACGCAGCCCACTCCATGTACCTTCCAAGGCCACAGCTGCCGGGACAGAGATGCCCCAGGCCGTTTTTTATTCAAGGGTTTTGCCAAGTTGCAAAGTTGCCCAAGCTGGACTTGAACTTGCCATCCTCCTGTCTCAGCTTCCCAGAAGGCTGAGATTAGAGGCCCCCATCACCAGGCCCAGCTATGGTTTGGATCTTAAGTGTTACCCGAAGCCACGTTCCCTGGGGTGGCGTAGTAGGAGGCGATGGGGATTTAAGAGGTGGGGCATAGTGGGAGGACTTTAGGTCATTGGGGGCGTGGCCTTGAAGGGGACTGAGTGGAACCACAGACTTCTGCCAGGAAGTGCTACTTCACCCCTGGCCCAAAGCCACAGAGCCAGCTGATCATGGACTGAGACCTCCAGACTGGGAGCCGAAATAAACCTTTTCTTCTTACAAGTTCATTATCTCAGGCATTGCAACTAGTAATGCAAAGCTAACACAGAGGGGCGCTTCACTAAAAGGAGGCACCCTGTTGGCTGGGCGTGGGCCAATCAGATCTTCTGAAAAAAATTCAATTCAGACCCAATGTCAGAGGGGTTAGCTGGGAGGCCACACCCCAGTTACGATGCACATTTATGAACCTAGAAAAGGCAGAACAGAGTAAGCCCATCTGCGGAGAAGAGGAAGAGGTTGAGCCAAAGGCTGCAGAGGATGGGCAGGGAGCACGGGCAGGCGGCCACATGGGCTCTGACACCTTTCCAGTCACCACCTCCACAAGGACAGGTTTTTGTCCTGCTCTTAGATTCCATAACACTCCTCCTAACCTCCCAAAGACACCATAGCATTATTATCAAGAGCTAAGTTGAAAATAATTCTCGCTTTTTCTTTTTTGCAGTACTGGAGACTGAAGAAAGGACTCACTCAGAGCTACACCCCAGCCCCTTCTCTGTTCAGAGGGGGGCCTCACTAAGTTGCCACGCTGCCCACACTGGGCCCGGGCCTTTTATACTCCTGCCGTGGCCTCCCACAGTGCAATAATTCCATTTCTTGCAACCAAATTATCATTGACTAAGACTCCTTGTAAGACATCACCTGTTCTCTGGACAATGTGGAGGATCTCACCCTCCCTGCCACCTACCCTTAGGTGTAACTTGGTTCCTTTCTCCCCTGGTCTCTCTCTCTTTCCAGTTTCCAACACTTCCTCTCAGATTTTCAGGCCATAGCGGCCCTGTGCACCTCAGCATCCAGCAGATGAGAACGCCATGTAACCCACACACCTCGGCCCTCGTGGCCCTGTGTGCTCAGCCCCCTTCAACAGAAGCTGTGTGCCTACCAGTCAATAATTAGTCATTCAACAAACATCCATCAAGCTTTAGACCACCCCACACACAGATAGGGTGGGGGAAAAACTCCCTTGGAGACCACAGAGCAAACATGAGCCTGCTGTCCTACTCCGTTGTCAAGCCGGGGAGCTATGGGGCCTGCTCCCAGCCCTACCACAGCTCCAGGTCATCCGCTACACAGCCACACAACTGAAGAGAGAAGGGCCAGCCCCGACGGGCTTAGTGGGGAACGGTCTTGGCTAATCAGTGCCCCTGGGGGGTGCAATCCCCAGCAAATCCCCCCTAGGAGTAGGTAGGTGGCAAGGCCCCCTGTAGGACCTTTGCAGCTGACCCAGAGGTCCCTGTCACACAGGCATCTTGGGGAGAGATCTCCCATTCCCATAAACTAGCAATGGGTCCCTCTCAATCCTACTGCTAGGATTATAGCAATGACATTATGATACTGCATAATAAGATTAAGCTTTTTCAATCATCTAAGGAGTCACCTACGCTCTTAATGCCATCAGCATCTATATCTTCCATGCTGTCTCCCATGGGTGGGGTTTGTATTTGCATATGACCTCCCACAGGTAATATTTTCACAGACCTGGGCCTAGTGTATATATTAGGCCGTCACCTGCTGTTTGATTGTCCTTGATATGTTCCACATGTAAGCAACATCTGCCCGGGTGCTCCAGCCCCTAGTTGTACCCTCGACCCCGTTCAAAGTTCTCTATGTAGTTATGGCCAGGTAGGGCGCCCACTGCCCCGTCCCTACTATTTCTTTAGGGAGCTGTCACATGCAGTGGCAGGGTGAGGGCGCATGCCCACTGACAAGCCTGGCATACCCTCCCAGGAGGCACACTCACAACCCATGGCCACTTCCTCCTGGATGCTCTGGCCACGCCCATCCTCATCACTCCCGCTGCTGGCCCCTCCCACCACCTCTCCTGGTACCCGGGCTCTGAGGTCTTTGAGGAACAATAGAACGGACTGTTACCTAGCAAGTTCCAAATTGGCGCTCTCCTGGAGAGGGGAGGGAGGCTCCTGAGCCTCGGAAGTAAATAACTCCCGGGTGATGCTTGGCAAAGTGGCCAGGCCCCTCCCCAGGGGTACAGAGCAGTAGGCGAAGGCCAGAGAGGCATCAGTCACTTCTACCCGCTGCTTGTGAGTCCTGCAGCGAGCTCAGGAGGCGGCGTCTGTGGGCGGTCACCTGTGCTGGGTGGCCTTTCTCATGATGTAGCTTCCTCTGTATCACCCGTGATGCTGAAGGAGCCCCTCACCCTGCTCCTGAGTAACCCCAATAGACTCTGCTTTGCCAAACTGGGCTTTGACGCAGGCAACTTCAGTTGCCCTGACCTGTCAGGGTGAATGGACGCTTGGTCAGGTCTCCCCAGCAAAAGCGCAATGCAGCTGAACCTGGGGGTGACCCCTGGGCCCTGGTCTCCTCTTTCTGCACCAAGCGGCACTTCATCCGTAGTTCTGCCATCCTCGCCAACACGCAGGCCGGGGCCCTGGGACCTGCAAGCACACAGCCAGGCCACAGGGCGCGGCCGGGGCTGACCCAGGGGAAGCAGCCCCTGCCTCCCGCTGTGGGGGGCACCCTCCTCTCCCTCCTCTTGTGGAGCTCCGCCTCCCTTCCCATGCGGCCGCGAGTTCCTCCCATCATGCTGAGCATGTCCTCTGCCTGACTCACTTAAAATCAGTACAAAGCCCACGCCATGTTCCTGCCACCAGACGCATCAGAGAGAACACCCATCCTGAGGTCGCTCATCACTGTGGGGTCACCGAAATGGAAAAACAGTGCCCACCCTCGTGTCCACAGGTTTTGCGTCCACATATGCAGCCAACCAAGAGTTAAAAATATTTGAAAAGACAACTCCCCCGGCACTCAGGGAGGCTGAGGCAGGAGGATTGCAGGTTTGAGCCCAGCCTGGATAGCTTAGCAACTGAGCGAGACCTTGTCTCAAAATCAGAAATACGAAAGGACTTGAGATGCGGCTCAATGTGACGACGCTGGGATCTGTCCCCAGCATCACAGAGCTAGAGAGAGAGAGAGAGAGAGGGACAGTGGCATACGCCCAGAAGGTGGCAGGCTCATTCCCATGCTACTCTACCTACACAACATGGCGTGACAGCTGCGTGGCATTTCCACAGCAGCAGGGGAACCTGGAGGCCGCCTCAAGTAGACGGGAGGTGTGTGTTGGCGGGACACACGCTGTACCACCTCCTGTCAGAAACCTGAGCGTGGGCAGATCTGGGAGCGTGCCGGGGTCCTGGGGCCCATCTCCCACGGGCAATAATGCCACCTCTGTGGCCTGGGGACCCAGTGGCAGTGGCACCTCCTGCTCTTCATAGGAGTGGCCTACAGGCCACGCCGCACCTGGCTCCTCAGCAGCCCACGGCGGCGGGGCTGAAGGTCACAATGGAAGGTGGCCCTCTAGGGTACCTGTCGCCCACCACCTGCATGGCCCAAGAAGGTGATGTCCCTGTTCCCAGAGATCGGCACCTCAGGACCTGTGGGGTGTGGAGCCTGCTCCCCTTTGCAGCAGGGTTAACACTGCGCAAGAGTGCAGGATTCCTGGGACCTGGGGAAGAAGTGCCATTAGGGAAAGAGAGAGAAAGAGAACTTGGGGCGCTATGTCCTGCCCCCAGGGGACAAGGGCCAGCTGGGGGGGAGGGGCAGGGAACCGAAGGCAGGAGCCCAGGTCACCTCATGGCCCCGATGCCAGTGCACGTCGGAGGCTTCGCTCCCCAGCACTCAGTGGAACATCCCCCCCAGGAAGGGACCGCGGGCCTCTGACCAGCCTGCTCAGTGTACGTACGGCTGGGGAAACTGAGTCCGAGGATGAGCCACATGACAGAGTGCTTCTTTCTCTTGAGGTCCCCTTCGTCTTGCACAGCCGTCTGTTTCATGGAATGGCCCTGGGATGTGCCTCTCCACCTTGGCTAACCAATTCCACACGTGAGAGTCTGTGAGGAAATAATTCTACAGAAAAGAAAGCCTGGCGCAGGGTTCCACGGGGCGGCGTCCAGACTGAAAGAGCAGCCGGAGCGCGGAGGCCAAGCCCCTCTTCTGTGTGGAAACCGGGCTGCAGCGCCCTAGAATGGCAGCTCCGTCCAGCTCTTAATAAACCCAGAAGTTGGGTGAGGGCACGAACTTGCACAGGAGCCGAACTCTGCAGGAAGAAGCAACTGTGCAGTGTCAAGTTGAAAAGACGACGCTGGTCTCCTAGATTTTTTCCCCACGTTACTGGAGATCCAGCCCAGGGCCTTCCCCTTCGCCCGTCTTTCCTTCCCACATTTTCCCCATATCTTTCCCAGCCCCGGCCCCAGCCCATTGCTTAGGGGTTAGGGTCTTGCTAATTACCAAATCTGGGCTCAACCCTGTGCTCCTCCTGCCTCTGCCTCCCAGAGCGCTGCAATTGCAAGCCTACACCGCCAATCTTGGGTCCTAGAATATTCTCATTGCTAGATGATAAGAATTTTTTAAAAACTATTAAAGATTGAGAGAAAAAATTAAAATTGTAGTTTTAAAGGACAATGCTAAGGAGCCAAGTTGGGGTGGGGGGGAGTCATTCCTGGCAGTCTGGGCAGGTACAGGCGCATCTGAGAATTATGAACGAGCCGCCGCCAAGGCCATGGACCCCCAAGACAGTCTCTGCGGTGTAATCGCTTACGTGCTCAGAAAGACGCACCAGGCTCTGACGGGCACTGACGGTGCCAGGCACCCTCTCGCTGGCTGAAGATGCAGACATGAACAAGGCAGAGAAGGTCCCTCCCTCCCAGGAGCCACGGGAAGATGTCACCTTGTACAGAAAGCAAATCTGCTAGAATTGTGGCTCCCTCCGAGCCCCCAGGGGCCCAGACTTTCGCTGCATTTCTGCTCTAACATCCTGAGCATACAGGCCCGAGATAGTGCTGCAGCTCCAGCCGTTACATCCAAGCTCCAGGCCAGATAAGAGGAAGGTCCCGGGAACAAAATGTAGAGTCGCCTCCCTTCTTGTTTTCTGGAAGCTCACCAGGTGAAATATCTGTGAAGCCTCCCCTGGCAAGGGTAGGCAAGGGAGGCCGTGACACTGCCCCCACTTCCGTGCCCACTGGGCCTGCAGGGCGGGGCGGGCTGTGAGGACGCGTCCGCAGCTGGCAGCCGCCTGTCCCGTTACTGCTATTCAGGTCAAAACACCTCCCTATGTTTAGACAATTACCAACCGTAATAAGCCGCCACCGCCGCGGAACAAGCCCGCGGTGGCTTCCAAGTCCCGGTGACTGCTTCATTTAACTGAGATGGGCACAGCAGGGTCTACATGGCTCTGCGGCAGAGACAATGTCTAGGCCTTGGCCTCCTGGCCTTTCTCGGCTGAGCACCATCTCAAGTCCACACCACGCTCCCGCCCTGCACTGTGTCTTCTGACCGCTCCTCCACCTCTCTGCAATTCTGGCGCCCAGCTCCTGCTGCCTGCTCAGCCTACCCCATACCCCGCCCATCCAGGAAAGCACAGCCTGGAGATGTATCCTCCTCCACGAAGGCCGCCCTGACTGCCAAGCCTCTTCCCCCTCTGCATCCCTTAGCAATGGGCTCACTCAACCCTCAGGGCAGGGCTACGAGGAGGGAAAGTGGTGACAGATCACAGAGCAGGAGGGAGAAGGATGGCCCACCACGAGACAGCCCTGTGTGCCAGGGGAAGGGGAGCCGGGAGCAACAGAGGCAGGTCGGGGGTGCTCAGTGATGCTGAGCTAGGAGACGGCTGGCCTACCAAAGACCCCCAGGTGGCCTTGCAAGGCCGGGACCTCCAGGATGTCTAGGGGCAAGGGTGGGGTCCCCAGGATGCCAAGGGACAGTTGAGTGTATTTCCGTCCAGTGGGCTTTTTAGCAGGAATCGAGGGATGAAGTCCAGTCCGGGGCTAGACACCTCCACTCCAGGAAAGAGAGATGGGCCACCCACCGTCTGCCACCAGGAAGGCTGAGGCAGGCAGCGTCAGGGAGGGCCCTGAAGGAGCAGGAGCCCCACGGAGGGGCTTCTTGCCCCTCTCCCCCAGCCTGGGAAGAGCCTCTGCCACCTGCCGCCCCGTCTCCTGCTGCCCCAGCCCAGCCTCCAAGACAGGCACCCCTGAAATGACAGGGGGATGTCACAAACCAGGCGTTCTGCTTCTGTCTGCTGGGGCAGCCGTCACAAAGTACCACAGACAGGTCTTTGTAAGCAATAGAAATGTATTTCTTACGTCTGGAGGCTGGGAGGCCAGGGTCAAAGTCCCAGCACAGTCAGGGGATGTGAGGGCTCTTTCCCGTCTGGGAGATGAAGCTTTCTCCCTGTGTCCCCAGGTGGCCTGTCCTCAGGACAAGCAGACACTGAAAGACACAGAGAGAGAAAAGACAGACCGATTTCTGGTGTCCCTACTTCTAAGGACACCAATCCTACCTGCTCAGGGCCCTGCCTTGATGACCTTATTTAACATCAGTTGTTTCCTTGGGGGCCGTCTGCAATTCAGTTACTGTGGATATTAGGGAGGAGGAATGGGGGGAGGGCACAACATGCTGTCCCCCACCTCTGTCTGAGCATGAAACCCGCACGGCCTTCCTGTGAGCAACAAGCTGGAGACAGGCTCATGCCCCCTTTGACAGTGAGGTGAGGCGGGCAGGTCACTGCAGGTTCCCAGCCAGGGTGTGAGGCAGGATCAGGGGTTTACCATCCTCTCTCAAGCCTTCCCACCTCTGGATTTTCTGTCCCATCCCAGCATTCTGGGAGGCTGAAACAGGAGGATCACAAATTGAGGTAACAGACTTTTTTCTCACGTAACTCAAGATCTGAAACTCAGGACCTCCTGACCACAAACCAAAACCAGGAGCCAAAATAAACCTTTCCGCCAGATAAACTGATTTTTCTCAAGTATTTTGTTACAGTAGCAAAAGGCTGATTAACTTAGATCTCTTTGCCTAAAAATGTTTACTATTCTCATGTTGGTTACAATTTAGGTTAAGATAATAAATAAAAATAAGAGGGATGAGTACTAGATGACAAGCCCAGGTGTGCAAAAGAATCAGTTTCATCTCTCCAGTTGCCCCAGGATAGGTCTCCGGGGCCAAAGCCTCCAGTCCACTGTGGTCCTACTACCTTTGAGGATGTACAAGGAGAGACATGGGGCGGAGCCTACAGAGCAGCAGAGAAGAGAGAAGCTGGATTCGAAGGGAAATCGCAGAGCAGGGACGGGGGGGTGGGGGGCTGTGGCGGAGACTGAGGGGTGAGCACACTAGCGTGTCCTCTGGATGACATCTGGAGGGCTGGGGCTGGGCTCAGTGTGAGGAATTGGACACCCCTGTAGAATTCTGCCACAAATTCTGTTCAAAGCTGCAGGGAAACAGACAAAAGAGAGAGAGAGAGAGAGAGAGAGAGAGAGAGAGAAAAGAAAAAGAAAGGAACCCTCAGCCTATGGCAAATTAGTCATTCCGAGAATTGATCATTTGGCAAATTAGCTTTTAGGAAATTGATTTAGGGTGTCTAGGCCTGCTCCCGGAGGGCAATCAAGCAGCGGGTAGGGCGTGCGGAGCATGGTGGGAGGGGACACACCCAGAGAGCAGGCCTCTGCCGCCGCCACCCGCCACCCAGGACGAGGAGGCCCAGCAGGAGCAGAAGCCGGAAGCCTGGTACATCAGAGGGCCATAGGTCTGGGACACCCTGGGAAGCTGCTCCCTGGCCTAGGCACCCTGCAGGGCAATCCCGCCAGCTCTTAGGAAGGGAGCAAACCCAAGCCCAGTCCAGGTGCGTCACATTCAAGAATCTGTGCGAAACCCAGATTCAGCACCCACAAGAGACAACTCCCCCGCTATCCCATAGCAGAGAGGGGCAGGGGATCCCCAATCACCCAGGCCTTGTACTCCCCCGTGGAGTAACTCCACTTCCCGTGGCTTACAGCTGCCAGGTAGTCAACAGGAGCTTCGCCTACATCCCAGGATATGGGATTATGAGGCTCACTGTACAGGTGGGGAAACTGAGGCTCTGCGAGTCCAAGTGCAGATTCTGTAGGTGACCCTCACTAACGGGGAGGAGGCGTGGATTAAGCCTCTTTTAGGATACATATGTGTACGCTTTCAGAAAACTTACATAAGCATACTAGCACATTCTGCTTTGTACCTTGCTTTTTCCTTCATTAAACTATAACGTGTGTGTGTGTGTGTGTGTGTGTGTGTGTGTGCGTGTGTGTGTATGCATGTATGCATGTATGTGAGGTACTAAGGATCCAACCCAGGGCCTTCACTTTTTTTTTTAATTCTTTATTTTGAGACAGGATCTCGCTAAGTCATTAAGTTAAAATGCCCAGGCTGGACTCAAACTTTCAATTCTCCTGCCTCAGCCTCCCAGAGTACCTGCGCCACCAAGCCCAGCTAAACTATAACCTTTTAAACTTCTACTACAAAGTACCGTATAATACATTTAGCATACGTTAATAGTAGCAATAATTATTAGCGCTATGTAGTAATCTATGTTGCTCCTGTGATGTAACTACTCTTCTTGAGGGATTTTTTGGTTTAATTTTTCTTATTCCATGCAGCTTTCTAGAACATTCCCAAAGAATGCATCCCAAGGATTCTGTGAACCGCTAAAATCTCCCAAGACTGGGCACACAGAGCTTCCACCAGATGATACAATCAAATGGAACTGGTCACTTTAAGTTAGCTCAAGTTTCTCTTTTCTAGTTCACAGCCTTCGCTTCTTCTGTCCCTTGACTTCCTCCTCGTCACAGTCACCCAGGCGCAGGAGGTGGCTTTTCTGGTTATCAGGTCACAAGTCTGAGCCTCTGTGACCCTTCCCAGCCACGGCTCAAGGCCTCCTTCAAGTGAGCAAACAGTACAGCTCACATTCACCCTCAGGCAGCTCACGAAATCTTCTCTTTCCTTTTTTATTTTTATTATTTTATTTATTTTTTTGAGACAGAGTCTTGTTCTCTAGTCCAGCAGGCTGATCTTGAACTCACTATGTAGCCCAGGCTGGCCTGAACATACGGCTGTCCTCCTGCCTCAGCCTCCTAGTGTTGAGATTACAGGTGCGTACCACCATGCCCAGCTTATGTGGTCCTGAGGGATTGAACCCAGGGCCTTGTACTTGTTAGGCAAGTGCTTTAAACACTGAGCAACACCTCTATGCCTCAAAGTCTTCTGAATGGTTAAAGCTCAGAATTTAATCTGAAACCCAGTGTGGTGGTGCACACCTGCAATCCCCTGGCACTCTGGGAGCCTGAGGCAGGAGGATCACAAATTCAAGCCCAAACTGGGCAAGTGAGTGACCCAGTGAGACTCTATTTCAATTAAACAATAAAAAGATCTTGGGGTGTAGCTCAGAATGAAAGCTCTGAGTTCAACTCCCAGTTCTGACAAAAAGTTTGGGGACCACTAATCTACACCACAGGGATCCAAACCCTAAATGCTGGCGACACCCACAGCAGCTCTCTCGGAAGAGCTCTTGCCAACCGTGACAACAGGTGCTGGCTGGACTCTTCCCCAGAGGTGGCCACAGGCTCCAAATGCCACACCCAAGTTCACACTCCCCCGTCCCTTGTCCTGGTGACCAGTGAGGGGCTCTGAGAAAGCGGCCACCTGGGGCTGGCCTCCATCCCGTCACCACGTGTGGGTGGTCACCCAGCGGGTCATGTCCCCACCCAGGGCTCTCTGAGCTGCCCCTCTGTCCCCCTCCACACCCACCCTCATGCCCTGCTCTGTTCCTGGGCCAGTGCCTTGGCTTCCCCATGTCCCTGTGCGCCCCCCCCCCCCCCAGGCTGGGGACCGCACTGCCTCAGCCTACATCCCAAGGTCTTCCGTGATCAAAGTCTCCCCTCACCCACAGGGTCCTCCCCCTGCAGTGCCGTAAACCCTTCCAGAAGGCGTGCTGGCCTGCACCCTGCCTGTCCAAGCATGGGGTTTCCGTCAGCCTCACATACCGTCCCCCCAGAAGTTCTGCCCACCCCTCCCATGCCTGGCCCAACAGTGGCCTCCTCAGAGTGGCCCAGCCCTGCCTCCCCCTGCGGGGCCTGCGCTTCCCTAGCCGAGGCTCCGTGTGGTTCCCTTGTGGAAGGTTCTCGACCCAACTAGAAGGCCCTGCTCCCTTCTGCGCTCACAGTCCTGCAGGGACCCCTTGTTCTCTGTCTTGTCCAGGTGGCCTTCCACCGATGACTGGAAGCACAGAGGATACTGGGCGATGGAGCCAGTGACGTGGCAGACACCTGCGGAAGACTGAGCGAGACAGTCCCAGCAAGGGGGAGAAGGAAAACACCGACCACTCACTTCCCAGAAGGTGACAGGCTGCTGAGTCAGCAGGCCGACTGGCCTGGCTGGGTACCACAGGCCTGTGATCTCAGCACTCAGGGGGGCAGCAAGTCACAGGTCAAGCCCTGCCTAGGAAACGTAGCAACTTACTGAGGCCCTTTCTCAAAATCAAAGATTAAAAAATAAACAGGCTCGGCGTGAAGGCCCTGGACTCAATCCCCAGTACCATACAGAAGGAAAAATGTGGGATGGCCTGGATTGGCACAGCAGCACCCTGTCTACCTCTAGGGGTCCAGGCACAGGGGTTCGGGGAGAGCTGGGACCCTCTAGGCTGCAGCCTCCCTCACTGTCCAGGCTTTGAGCCAAAGGTGGAAGGACCACAGGGCCTGGGCCCGGCCAGCCAGACCCCGCAGAGCCACGGAGCTCAAGCTGGAAAGAGCCCGGAGCCTTCTCCTCCTCCCTGAGGCCTGGGAAGGGCAGCGAGGCACCCCAGGTAGGCCACACCCACGCAGCAGCGGGCCAGGGAGGAAGGAGGCCGGGTCCCATCCTAGGTGGCCACCCACTGTGACTTCCACAGACTGTGCCCTGCTGACTTTCCAGAGGACCAACTGGCCTCACTAGGGGCTCAGAGTCCGGGCGGACCTTCCTCCCACAAGAGAGGGCCAGACGCAGGAGCTGGTGAGGGGCACAGACGCTGTGCCAGGAGCAGCCGCCCAGCCTGACCTGGGGCCAACTGGGGTTAGAGGCCACACGCTCCACCTCACCTCGGGCTGAGTGGATCTGGAGAAACGTCAATACTGAGCCACACGCTGAGCCTGGAGGAGAGCACGCAGGTTTGGGAGGCAGCACCACCCAGGCAGAAGGTCACGGCCAGGGCGAGGCTCTCAGCACCGCTTTCCTGTCCTGCCCCAGCCCCTCCTCCTTCCTCAGAGCCTGGCTGGCTCCTGGCTCCTGCAAAACCTGCTTCTTAGCTTCTGAGAACAGGAAGGGGCTCAGAGCTCAGCGGGTCCTAAACCCTTGTCTACAGTCGAGACACTGAAGCCCCGGGAGGGGCAGGGACTGAGCCCAGCTCATGCCACTACAAGGCGTTCATCCAAACTCCGCATCCCCCAGCCCTGCAGTGTCCCAGAAGAAAGTGGCTACAGCCGGCTGGCCCTGTCCCTCCAACTTCTGCCTTCCTTTTTTCCAGCAGGGGAAAAGGGGCTGCATTTTAGCTAAGGGGGCAGCTGGGAGCTTTGCAAGTGTGTTGGTGGGGTGCCACAAGCCACTGCGCTGCGCCCAGCCACCTGGCTCTTGCACGCTGCCCCCCACCCCCACCCCTCTCCCTGGGGGGCTGAGTCAGGTCGCTCTCTTGTAAGGCCTGCTCTTTTAGAAGTCCCGGCAGCTGGTTCCAGATGCTCCCTGCAGCCTGCTGGGGTGAGTCCACACCCCCGGCCTCGGTGACACACAGGGAGCAGGCCCTGGCCCTCTCCCTGCAAATGGCCGGAGTGCCACCCTCCTGCAGCTCTGACACCACTCCCCTCACCCACACCTGCATGAGGCCGCTGAGCTGGGGCCACAGAGGCAGGTCTCTGGTGCCCTCTGCTGTCCTGCACTCCTGTCCCACAGCCTGCAGGCGGCACAGGAAAGTGTCAGCCCTGGGTTGCCCAGCTTGTAGCAGCCCTGCTGTCTACTTCCCAGAAGCACCAAGGACCGACTCGGTGCATCAGCGAAACAGCTCGGGCGAGCTCAAGGCAGCTCGGTGGACCATCCCCAGGCCCAGCACGGCGGGGGTCACTGCCCCTGCCTCCTTCCCCATGGCCCAGGCTGAGGCAGCAGCCAGCACCGCTGCGGGCACGTTTCTGGCTCTAATGACAGAGGGCACCTCAGACAGGCCGCCTGCTGACCAGCCTCACGGCTCCTCCCGGACAAAAGGGGCTAGACAGGAAGTCCTACCAGGGAGCCGGGGAGCTAGAAACTCAGAGCGGAGCCACGTTCAGGCTCCTTCTCCTGCGGGCAAAGCATGGTCTCCTCCCCCCAGGAGCACAGGCCTCAGTCCCTCAGCCACTACTGCCTCAGGACAGAGTCAGGGTGGCACCCTGGGGTCTCCCCCTCAACAGTCAGGGACCATGATCTCGGCTTACTGTGTGGACACGCTGTCTTGATCCAGAGGCCTGAGGTTTTGTTTTCCTCTTCCCGCCTAGAGGATGGCAGCCACCGGCACAGCCAACCACAGAGCAGGAGGCAGGGTGACCCCTGGGCCCCGCCACAGTGCTGCCGCCACGCTGGGGAGCATGTTCAGGGACCCCCCAGAGTGGCATCTTCCTAACAAGGTGGCTCTTCATGTCTTACCAAAGATGATCAAAAGTACAGGGACTGGTGCTGCCAAGTGCCACCGCATAGACAAGCCACTCACCAAACCGTGACAGTGTGTCCTCATCCTCCTGAGTCACCAGGTTTGGCCCCATGTGAGTTCTGGCTCTGCCCGAAAGTCAAAATGACCATGAAAGGTAAACATTCGGAGTCGACTAGGGACATCCAGAAAGCCACAACAGTGCAATGGAAGCCTTCCACGCAGAGGACTTCTGGGCCTGCTTCAGAATGTGGCCAGAGCTACAGGATGAGCATGTCCCGTGTTCTGAGGGGCTCACTGCCTCGTGTCTTTCACTGTGACGTGTTTCCCTTGACCACGCCTCATAGTGCTTACTTGAAATGATTCACAATAGGTCCTGGAAGACTTGGGGAAAGAACTCGCCTATTTGGGAGGCCCGGTGACGCCTGGCTGACTCTCCACTGCTGTATTCTTGACCTTGACCTTCACTCAGGAAAAGTGGCTTCCAGGAGCCCTTTCTGGAATCCTCAGATAGCCATGGGTGAGCTCTTGGGTTCACCAGCGGACTGGAGCCCTCTGGCAGTCTCTGGGAACTAGAGCTGGGCGTGGTTGCAAAGACACACAAAGACATAGGCTGGTGTTTGTACGTGTGTGTATGTAGGTCTATATACAGAGAGAGAGAAAAGATTTACTTAATGAAATTAGTTCCATGCTTGTGAGCCAGCAGGTTCAAAGCCAGTGAAGAAGGCTTATGGGCTAAAGCTTAAGGTAAGAGTTAATAAGTTGACACTCCTGAGTTCAAATTCCACAGAGCCATCCTGGAAACCCATGCAGGGTTTCTGTGTTGCAGCCTTGAAAGTATCCTCTTCTTCAGGAAACACTCTTTGCCCTGAAGTCCTTCAACTGATTGGATGAGACCCACCTGTATTCAGTAGGCATGCCCAACAGGTGGTCCACCATTTTTTTCTGCTCTCATCTTTTTTGGAGTGGAAAGGAGCCACCATGGGTCACACATAAGGATTTATAACACAGTTCACCTACATATACAAATACTACAACTTCCTTTGTAATTGTCTTCATTATATTTTTTAAAAATCTAAGGCAAAGCCCAGCAGGCCTCAGGTTGGACGTACCTGCTATGGACGTGATCCGTCCTACCCTCTGTGTTAATCTTACCTACAAAACGCACTCATCCGGCCTCAGGCGAGATCCTTCTCCACTGGGAAGGGGCGGTGGAAGGGGCAATTGAAGAGTCCCGAACCTGCGCAGTGAGAGCCAGGGGCGCTGAACAGCGCTACCCAACGCGCACTGTAAATGAGACACCCCACCCTTTCTGTTATGATGATTTTATTGCGTTCTCTCTCTCTCTCTTTTTTTTTTTTTTACACACACAATTAAAACTCACTAATTCAGACCCATCCGAGAGGGCAGCCAGTGGCTGGAAAGTCCACATTAAAAAATAATTTAAAAATAATGTAGTTTTATTACTTTAAAATATATTACTCCAACAGGGGTAATAAAGCGCTGCTCAGCGAGCCCCGGGGGACCTGCGGTAATGAACAAATAAAAACCATTTGAGGCTAGTCTATCAATTATTGGTGCGGAAGGGATAGCTCCGGAAGCGCTGGAAAATGCCTCCAAACATCGCCGGACGCTCCGCAGCCGGCGGCCTCTCCACAGTGACGCCGCCCCTGCGGCTCCAGGGGCGGACTGTTCCCAACTCTGGCCTGGGCCGGTGCGTGGGAAGGCACTTCGCTGAGGTAGACCGAAACTTAGGGCCTTGCCTTTCCGCTGAAGCTGATCGCACGGAGGCCAGATTGGCCTGGAACAGCCACAGCTGGGACTGTGTCCCTCAGCGAGCAAAGAGTCTGTCACCCCAGCCGCCGGGAGGCTGAGGAAGGACCGCAAAGTTGAGCGCAGCAACAACGGATGAGGCCTTGTCTCAAAATAAAACATTAAAAACAAAAGGACTGCAGGTGAGCTCAATGCAGAAAGCCCCGAGACCGGGGTTCAAATCTCATCTCCGCCTCTTCCGCGGATCCTGAGCGTGGAACCCCAGGAGCTAAAACCAGCCCAAATGGTTCTGCTCCCAACACCAGCACAGTGTGAATGGCACCTTGCCACAAAGGGGTGGGACTGGCCAAGGAGGAGGACACGTGGTCGTGAACTTGGCCCTGGCCAAGATCCACCTGCCCGGCACCTGCCTGTGTAGCCCAGCCACAGTGGAGACAGAGGCACAGAGACAGTGACAAGGCCACTGTGTGCGACTCCTGAACTCACCCTCCTCTGTGTGACAACGTCAGGCTCTGTAAAAACCCTAAAGTGAGGGCTGGAGGGATGGCGCAGGGTTAGAATGCCTGCCTGGCAAGGCTACAGCCCCAAGTTTGACCGGCGGTGGTGTAGCGCAGCCGTGATCCCAGACTCAGAGGCTGAGGCAGGAGGATCGCAGTGAGTCCAAGGCCAGCCTGGGCTCCATAGAGTTCAGGACCAGCCTGGGCTACAGAGAGAGACCTTGTCTCAAAAAAGAAGAAAAAAATCCAAAAGTGAAATGAATAACAACAGGCCACGTGGCTTTCTATTTCCAGAATTTTCATTCACAACACACAATTTGGGACATGATATTTTTTTCTTTTATTAGCACATATTTATAATACCACCTTGGGTCATATATAAAGATATATAACACAGCTCATGTATGTATATAAATACTAAGAGTTCCTTTTTAATTGTTTTCATTATAATATTTTTTAAAAATCAAAGGCAAAACCCAGCAGGCCTCAGTTTGGACTTAGTAATGGAGGGTAATCCATTCTACTCTCTGTGTTAACCTCATCTACGAAATGCACTCATCCCAGGCAATACTCCAGCTTCAGCCTCCCAAGTGCTGGGATTACAGGTGTGCGCCACTACACCCAGCCTGTGTGGGGCTGGGGAATTGAACTCAGGTACTTAGGGCTTGCTGGCAAGTGCTTTCATGCCTGAGCTATTCCTCCAGCCCCCAGTGTCTCACCATCTGAGTGTGATTCATTTCACGGAGCGTCATCGTCTCAAGGTGTATCCATTTTCCTACAAACTACTCAAATTTTTTTTTTTCTTTATGGCAGAGTCGTGCCCCGTTGGATAAGTATACCCCATCTCCTTTATCCACTCACCTGTTAATGACCATATTGGCTCCTTCCAAGATTTGACTATTATAAATTTGCTTCTATAAACATAGGTGTGCATGTGTCACTCTTGTATGCTGACTTTAATTCTTGGGAAGATCCCCAGAAGAAATACAGCTGGGTCAAATGGGATATCTATTTTCAGTTTTTTGAGGAATCTCCATACTGCTTTCCATAGTGGCTGTACCAGTTTACAGTCCCACCAGCGATGTAGGAGGGTTCCTTTGTCCCCCCCAGCCTCGCCAGCATTTGCTGTTTTCTGAGTTCTTGACACCAGCCATTCTTACTGGAGGTAGGTGGAACCTCAGTGTTGTTTTGATCTGCATCTCTCTGATGGCTAAAGATCCTGAACAATTTTCTGAACATGACATATTTTTAAATCAGACACGGTGCCTTCAGCTGCCTCCTCTGTGTTGTTGAATGCCACTAAATTCCTGTCATTTTGGGTTAGTACCAGTGGCCCATTCCCACTGTCTTTAGAAATTCAGAACAAGCCTGCTTGTTTCCCTGTACTAAAGGACACTGCAAGTCACTCCAAGTTCCTACAGAACAAAAAAAAGTACAATTATTTACACGCTGGGGTTTTTTTTTTTATAGACCTATCAGTGTGAACTTTGACCCTCTGGTTACAGTCTGATAACATAATAACGTATGTAAATAATTGTCCAGTGACCCACGAGGATTTTAATAAACCCAATGTATTGATAAATCATGGTGTAGGTCTTTGTTCTGTCATTTTAAAACAAGTAAATTGGGATTTTAAAAGCATGACTGAAATTCAGTAAAATATTTTCAGCTACGCAAAAACAGCTGTTTTAAGTTTTATTTTTGAGACAATCTTGCTCTGAAGTCCAGGCTGGCCCCAAACTCATTATATAGCCCTGATCCTGGACTCAGAGCAATTCTCCTGCCTCAGCCTCCCAAGAATAGGGATAGCTGGCTGGCATCACCACTCCCAGCCAATTGTTCTAAGTTTTAAACAACAAAACAAACCCCAGCAGCCCCCTCTTGGGACAGACAGGTAACTTGAGCTCCTGTTTCTCCTCTTGGAGCTTATCATTGGTCCTTTTAAATCAACTTTTTCAGTGTAAGAAATATCACTCAAGATCCCAGGCACAACCATGCCTGAGAAGGACACGGCTTTGAGTGGGCGCCCCAGCTAGAGCACTCAGGCCAGCACCCCAAAGGTGCCTGTGCTCTGAGTGACTACCACGCATGATCGGATGCTTACTCAGCTGGGCCCCGTGACCCAGGCCTGCAATCTCAGCACTTCGAGAGGCTGAGGCAGGAGAGTCACGAGTTTGAGCTTGGGCAACGTAGCACAGTGTAATGAGATCTTGTCTCAAACAGTAAGAAAGGGCTGGCGATACAGCTCAGAGTGAAGGCCCTGTGCTCAGTCTCCAGTACTAAAGAAAAAAAAAAAAGAAAGAAAGGTTACTAAAGGATAAAGGCATAAAACCACTCTTATGTGACAGTTCTCCGAGTGTTTCTATTATAGTGGATATCGTCATTGAGTTGTAGAGGCCCAAAAGGTTGTTTCCATTCCAGGCCAAAGCTAAGACTCTTAGATGTGAAAAACATCTTCTTACTGAACTCACCCCCTGCCAGGGCATGGTGGCTTTGAAAGCAGGCACATTGCAACCCCGTTTATTGCTTTTTCGATTTTATTTCTTTCTTCATTAAGTGTGTGTGTGTGTGTGTGTGTGTGTGTGTGTGTGTGCGCACGCGCTACAGGGTTTGGGGACAGGGGTACTGAAAACTGAACCCAAGTCTTCCTACTGAACTACATGCCTAGGCCTTTTTTATGTTTTATTTTGAGGCTGTCTTGCTAGGTCACTGGATTCCCGGGGCTGGGCTCAAAGTCACAGTCCTCCTGCCTCAGCCTCCCAGAGTCCTGGGATTATAGGGCTTTGCCACTATATCCCAGTTTATTTATTTTCTGAGACCCCTGTGCTCGTCTGTACCTGGGAGAATCCGTCTCCACTGTCCAACCTCACAATACAGGTCCTGACACTCCAGGTGAAGACCTCACAGGTGTCTTTGGGAGCTGGCTGACAGGTAACGCTGTATCTCTGTCCATCTGCCAAATGGTGTTCTGGATGCTTCTGGACCCTTCTGTGTCCTCACCCACCCAGCTCGAGAGCGGCATGGTCACCTCACATTGCCATCCAGGAGACATCCAGGAGCCTTAGAGCATCGTCCAAAGATGTCGCAGGAAGAAGCAGAAGATACAGACATCAGAGGCAAGGCTGTGTGTTTCCAGGCCCGTCCCTGTCACATCCGTGCCCTGTCCAGCCCCTCAGGCACCATGGCCACACCTCGCCAGATAGGTACCCGTGGAGAGGTGGCCCAGCTGCCACCAGCCTCCTGTCACGGCGCCCTTGGGAAGCAGAGGACGCCATGCACCCAGCGACAGCTTCCGGGTGTCACCTGAACAGCCCGGCCCCCCTCACAGCAGCATACACAGCAGGGTCTTGGAACCTCCCTGAACCTCCGAGCTGCCAGGCCCCAGGGCCACCCGGGGGAGGTGGGTCTGTGCGGCTCACTGAATCAGCAAATATTAATCAAGCACCGGGCCGGGCAAGGCGGGGGAGCCCAGCAAGGCAGGCCAACTCTTAGCCATGATGAGTAGTAAATCCCCTAAAAGACAGGGGAGGTTTCTTCCCGTCAACCATTGGAGGCAAGATGCGTTCATTAGGCCTGCATTGGCCTGGGAGCCATGGACTTTTGGGCTCAAAATCCCAGCACTGCCCAGCGAGCCACAGGGTGCCCTTCAGGCCACACTGAGCCTTAGTGTCCCTTACGGGGCGGGCGGGTGAGAATGCTGAGGTTCACCCCGCCCACGCGGGGTACCTCCAGGATAAAAGGAGCTAATGTGTAACAAAGAGCTTTGTTGACTGTGCAAATGTTAGGTAGTTCTTTCAATAAACATTTATTAAGCATGGTCTCCAGCCAAACCTTGAGCCCGGCATCAGGGCCTCTCAGAGGCAAGGCTCCCGCTTCACCAGGAGCTGCCCCGGCTTCCTTTCCTTCTGGTTTTTATTTTTTCTTTCCTTCCTTCCTTCCATCCTTCCTTCCTTCCTTCCCTTCCTTCCTTCCTTCCTTCCTTCCTTCCTTCCTTCCTTCCTTCCTTCCTTCCACACTGCTCAAAACCATTACCTTTCCCTTTTCTCTTTCCTCAGGGCTTTCACACTGAGCTACATCCCTAACCCACTTTTACTTTTGGTTTTTGAGACAGCGTCTCCCTAAGTCACTAAGTTGCCTGGGCTGGGCTTCAGCTTGAAATCCGCCTGCCTCGGCCTCGCAGAGTGCTGGGATGACACAGGACTGTGACCCTGGAACTGGCTCCTCGTCCTCTTTTGAGGAAACATTTCTTTCTGTCTTTGTCCTTCCTGGGCCCTGATTTTGTGGACTTGGTGGCATCCCAATGCCCCTTGCTCACCTGTGACTCTAAGCCAGTGCCTCCATCCAACCTTGGGCTCCACGGGGTGAAGCCGGAGCCCCTTGACCAGCTCCTGGGAAGCCAGGTCGCGGCGGCCACACTTCATTAGCCCAGGACCAGGTGAGCAGGTAATCACACATTTCGGTACATTACCTCTCGTAAAGGGGTCACCGTGTGTGTTCATGCACCCTTCCTTCCTGGAACCAACTCCCTAACTGCCAGCATCGTATCTACCCAGCAGCCTGTGCCCCTGGCTGGTGTCCCCTCGTTGAGCTGGGGACCGTCAGGTGCAGGGGGAGGGGCAGCGTTCCGGCAAATATTGGACTTGGCCACACTTGCCGCCCGTCTGAGGAACCCAATTGGCGTTATTGACTGACAGAGTCAGGAACCAAGTGTTTAGAAAGCTGAGCCCCCTTGGGTTGGGCGAGGTGTTTCGGCAAACAGCCCTAATACTGGGCAAACAGGCCTGTCAGAAGAAGCGCCCGGCGTGTTAGCAGAACAAACCCAGCGCTGAGCAAACAGCTTAAAAGAACGTGGCCACCTCGGTGTAACCTCGGCGAGGTATTGATCCCGCCGGAGGCAGCAGGGCCGGGTGGGAGCCGCCTGCCAGCCCCCCGAATGTAAATGTTATCTTTAAGCTAGGGCCGTCAGGACCCTAATGGGCATCTGTTTGAAATTTGTCTTCTTGCAAATCTTTAAATCCAGGTCAGGGCCAGGCATAGAATTTAATAACAACTTTTCAGAGAGATAGGCGCTTGGGACTGCATGGGTTCTTGGAAAGCCCCATGGAGACTTGGGGATTTTTTTCTTACTGCCTCGTAAAGGAAGTTTCTGGAGGTGAGTCCCACGCTGGAAGAAGAAAACGCCAACCCTGGTCAGAGGCTGCAGGAGGAGGGGAAGTCCGCGAATAAAGATGCTTCTTTTGATTCCTAAGCTGCCTGCGCCTGGCCGCGGGACCTGGGCCTGGCTGCAGCTGGGGGCTCCGCCGCTTGCTGGCCCGTCCCCCTCCCTGGGGCTCAACTTGCGCCTGTGAAGAGGAAGATGTAGTCCCCACTGAGATCAGGCCACACAAGCCCTCCACGGAGGGAGCGCTGTCTCCAGCCACCCACATGCTGCCGGGGTCGAGCCTGGAGTACTTGCTAGGAGACGCTGGAAGCACCTCCCAGGCCCAGGAACGCACTTTGGCGGTGGCCGTCATCGGCTGTTTCAGGAGGTGACATCTGGACTTCAATGTCTTTTCCCAAATGCCACATGTGGAAGGGAATTCCTGCTGTTCAGAGCTCCTTAAAAATCTAACAACCACAGTTGCTCACCTTTGTATAAGGAAAAGGTAAAAAGTAAAATAAAAAATAAAAATCCTTGTCCTCTTGTGTCCCCAAACAAGAGGACTCTGCTTGGATGTCACCACTGAGCCACAGCAGGGTCTCAGTGAGTAAAGCCGGCAGTGCTGGTGGAGGCTGGGCACAGAGGCAGGGCCTGCGGTGCCCACCAGTCACGGAGGACCACCCTTTCCGCAGACCCCTTGCACCTCTAGCCTGAGGCCATGGGCACTGTGGACGATGCCTGGGTGTTACCTGGTGCTGTGTTTTGTAAGAGAATAAAGGGGCTTCAGAATCCTTCTGCCATCTCTGCAGCTGATCACATGATAATGAGAAGAAACAGTGGCTCAGAGACGGAGTGATATGGTTTAGGTCCAAACTGTCCCTTCAAAGTTTGTACTCAGAGGCTTTTGGAAGGTGATGGGCTCACGGGGTCTGCACTCATCAGGGGACTCACTGTGGATGAGGTCACAGCTTACCAAGCTGGTGGGAGGTGGGGCCTGGCCACAGGAGGCAGGTTCTGGCCAGAGATATAGCTCACTGGGGACATGACCCAGAAGGGTGTATCCTTGACCCCAGCTTCTCCCCATCTCTACTTCCTGGCCACCGTGCAGTGAGCAGCTTCCCTCTGCCATGCTGGCCCACCATGCCATGTCTACCTTTGACTGAGCCTGTGGAAGCCATGAGCCAAGATAACCTCCCTCCCTGTAAGCTGCAGGTGACAGGCATGTGGAGACTAACACAAGGAGACATGCAGCAGCGGCTTGTCAGAAGAACAGTCACCAAGTGGCTAAGAGCATGTGCTTCAAGGGCAAGTGCCCAGGGAAGACCTCCAGATCCCCATGGCCAGCAAGAGCGGCCAACACCTAACGCCGCCAAGCTGCAAAGTTCATCCCTGTGGAGTGGACCCACGAACACCTTGCTAAAGGATGGTGGTGTGCGTTGGCTCTCAGTGCTGCACCTCGCCCGCAGGGACCCCTCAGTGAGGATAGGGGCATAGGCAAGTAGGGGGCAGTGTTCCAACAAGTACTGGACGTGGCTATCGGTCTCATGTCAAAACAATGAAGGACCTGGAAAGATGGCCACGTTAGAAAGTGACACACAAGAATCCACACACCAAGCCCCTTTTGCCCTCATGTGGATCCAAAATTCACATTCTTTTAAAATTTGGAGCCAAGCTAGGCCTGGTGGTACAGGCTAACCCTGGTGCTCTAGGAGACTGAGGCAGGAGAACTACAAATTCAAGCCCAGCTGGATAACTTGATGACCTAGCGAGACCCTGTCTTAGAAATCAAAACTGAAGACAGGTTGGGTTGCAGCTCATTGTGAAGGCCCTGGCTCGATACCCACTGCCGCAAAATATAAAATAAAACTCTAAGCTAAACAAGGTCTGAATTGCAATATTTTTATTTTAGAAATCTTTGTGAGTAGGTCTCTCTGTGCTCTAAGCCAGTCCCTTCCCTCTCCAACCACTCTAAAATGGAAAAACCTGTTCAGATCTGCTGCCTCTACAGTGGGGTGGATGCCCGAGTGAGGGGCGAGTCCCACCACTGTCCTGAAAGGGCAGAGGGCCCACATCCTTAGGAAAGGGTAAGAGGGTTGGGGGAGGAACCAAGTCACCCTTTCCCACCTATTTTTCAGTTGTTCAAAAACATGTACCAGGAGAGGGTCTTGTCTTAGTCCATTTTCCGTTGCTATAACGAAATACCTGAGGCCAGGTCAGTTATATAGTTTTCATGGTTCCAGAGGCTGAGAAATCCAAAAGCTTGACATCCTGAGAAGGCCTTCTTGCTGGGTCCCATCCTGGCAGAGGGCATGACACAGGGACACAGAGGAAGCTGCCAGCTTTGGTCCCTTGTCCTCTTCTCCTAATCCACATGGGCACCATCCTCACGACCCAGCTAACCTGAACGGCCTCTCCCAGAGTCCCAGCTCCAAATACCCTCTGCCTACAAACTGGGGGATGAACTTTCCAATACATGAAAGAAAAGGTTAAAGTTCTGGGTCAAATACGATTAATTTTTTTCTTTTTTCTGTGTAAGTATGTGTGTGTGTTAGTGAGGATCAAGCCCGGGGCCTTCACACTGAGCTACATCCCCAGCCCATTTTTAGTTTTGATTTTTCAGAGAGTCTCCCTCAGCCCATTTTTGACTTTTGATTTTTGAGACAGGATCTCACTAAGTTACCGAATCTGGGCTAAAACTTGCAATCCTCCTGCCTCAGTCTCCCAAGGTGGGCCTGGTAAAAATACTTTTCTAAACTGTAAAATTTAGGAGTCTCCAGACTGGGAAGATAGTACTTTCCAAACTTACTCTACTCCAAATGCCCCAGCAGAGCACAATTGTCACCAGCCTGAGTGGGTCACCAGGGCACACTTGTCACCAGCCTGATGGACACCTGGACCTCAGAGCCTCACGCCTGTATATGTCATTACAAAGCCCTGGAAATGTCTTAAAAGAGTACTTACCTGTTACATGTTGGGGTCAATTCTGCAAGTTACACATGGCTGTACCCCCATTTTCTGAGTCTTGGATCCCACAAAACACACACCCTTCTCCACCCCCATCTCCACCACTATAGGCCTCATCTGCCTATGACATCGAACATCTTAAAATGAACTCACATCCCACTCAGTAGAATTTATAAGTAACTCTAGGAGCTGCACTGGAGTTGGCACAATGTCGTTTGTCTAGAAGACTTGCAATTAAATGCTCATATTGGTTGCTCATATTTGGTCGGCTGCAAGGAAAGTCCATTTTAAAGGCAATGTGTTTCAGAGGTTCGTGGTACCATCACTTCCTGGGGCCTTCGGAAAGCCGGCGTCCCAGGATGCAGGTGCCTGCCAGGTAAAGAGCCCTGCTCTCAGCCAGCCTCTCCAGATTGCAAAATGCCACCTTTCCATCCAGGGCTGATGGCTTGCAGAGTTTCCAATTCGGCAGGAAATGTCTCTTTAATGTCTAATTCAGACTAAAGAGAGATTGGGGCAGTGGGGAGGGTCAGGTGCGGATTGCAGAAATTGAACTTCTATTATTTCTCCAAATAGCAGATTCCCGGAACTCAGCTAACGAGGTGTTATCTAACAAGACCTTGGGGGGCTGCTTCAAGGGTTAGACCAAGATTGTTCCGTAATTAGCTATCCACTCTGCCTATGTAAACGTAGGCTTTCAAAGTCCTTGAAATTGGCTCCTGCTTTTTAGTAATTCAACTGTGTCCTCCCTTGATTAACCATTTCTGGAAGACCAACTTGAGAAGTCTGCTGTGCCGGGACCATAGCCTGGTCTCTGCCCTCCACCAGCCTGCGCTACAATCAGCGCTCAGCAAGCATTCTCTGGCCAAGGGCCTGCAGCAAATCTTTTCAGCTTAGCAGACCCTATCTCTGCTTCAGCGACCTGCCTCTGCTCTGCTAAGCAGAAAAAGGAGCCAAAGACCACATAGCAACCAATGAGTGTGACCGTGGTCCAATCCAATCTTATTTGCAAAAACTGCAAATGTTGTCAACTACTGAGCCCTGGTCTACTGAGAGAGACGGGCATATGCAGAGGGGGCAGTGGGGCCAGGCGCGCACTTGACCCTGGGTGGGAAGAGGAGTCAGCGCCACCCAAGTGCTATTGGAGGCTGCACTGACTGCTAGGGGAAGAGGAAAGAACTTTCTCCTCCTCTTCCTCCTCCTCCTCCTCCTCCACCTCCTCCTCCTCCTCCTCCGGGTGCAAGAGGTTGAACCCAGGGCCTAGCACATGCTGGACAAGTACTCTAACACTGTCCCCATCCCCAGAAGCTTTCCAGAAGTGCCTGAGCCTAGGCAGCCTCCTGTTCAGGCCTTCATGGCTGCCCAGTCCTCCACTTTTACGTGGCTTGGGCCTCTGGGAGCTGGCTTTTTCTGCATCGTTTACCTGGCCCTACTAAAACAGGGACCTGGGTCCCACCTGTGAGGTCAGGCTCGAAGCTACTCTCCTGGCCAATAAAGTTGACACAGCTGGGGACAAACCAACATTGGGTCTACTGGGGCTTTATTTATTTACATATTTACTGGGGCTTTCCTGTGGTCCTGGGATCGAGCCCAGAGCTTTGGACTCAGCTACGTCCCCAGCCTTATTTCACATTTGATTTTGAGACACAGTCTCTCTAACATGCTAAGTTGCCCAGGCTGGCCTTGAAAACACAGAATCCTCCTGCTTCAGCCTCCCAAGTGCTGGGATTACAGATGCGCGCCACCACACCTGGCTTATGTAGTGCTAGGGAACTGAACCCAGGGCCTTGTACTGACAAGGCAAGCGCTCTAACTGCTGAGCTATACCCCAGCTCTTACCAGGATTTTAGATAATCATTTCTTGTTTGGACATCAAAGCAGATTCAAAGAAAACTGAACAACGTGATCTCCCCCGCAGCCTCTGCTCTGGCTCTGGCATCGCCATGAGCGCTTGCTCTTCCCACTTTCCATAGCCAAATGCCACTTCGTTCATTGTGGCCCCTTCGCTCAAGGCAAATAAGACGGCAGAGGTAGCTGCGAGCGCCCCCAGCCTCTGCCCCACCACCCCTGCCCTGTGGGGCCTGAGCTGCCTGGGCGGCCGCGGTGGCTGGGGGCGTGGGCTGTGAAGATGTGGCAGGAGCCAGGCCACCTGCTGAAAGGTGTCCCACGATAGCACATCTCCAACTCCACCCGGACCTGGGGAGTGACAGCACCCGGGGACCCCAGTCAGAGGTCACAGCAGGAGAGGCTGGGGGGAGTTAGCCCTCTTTTCTCGTGTCAGCCCCTCTCCAAAGCCTCCCCAAATTAATATGGAATCTACCTGTGCTACCCAGACACCCCTACGCCCGTCTTTACCGCCATGCCACTGCCCCCAGTACTCACGCATCCCCGGGCCGCACCAGGGGGACAACACTCATGAATCGCCCCACTTGGAGGACAACTCTCCAGGAAGCTGCAGGAGGATGCTGAGAGTGGACCGACCCCAAGGCTCTGGGCCAGCCCGGTGCTAGAGGGGGTCACTGCCCAGGGAGCTGGGGAGCCCAGTCACTCAGGGTAGGAGTCAACAGAGTCCTTTGTCTCCTAATAAATTGAAGAGAAGGCGGGACAAGCAGTGGGGAGCCGCTAGAGTCTCCATTTCCGCCCATAGGGTCCTTCCGGGGCTGGGGCTCCGCAGTTTCTGGGCCTCCCATCTTGGCCTTTGCTGGACAGCCTCCAGGAGGAGGAGCCCGCTAGGCTCAGCTGTTCCCATGGCGCCCCCCTGGGTCAGCTCCCCTCAGGTCCCCTCTCCCTTGGGACTGGCTGCACCCAGCGGGCCCGTTCCCTGTAAGGTTCCCCTGGCTGGGTGGAAAAGCCCAGTTCTGCCTATCAGGGCTGCGAGGCCTTTGACGTATCCCCAAGGCCCCTGAGCTGCGGTCTCCTCCTCCAGGGACAAGGCACAGTTTCGTCCCGGTGCAGGCAGGGTGAGCCGACCAGAGTGGAGGCCCCCCCTGCACTCTGTCCACCTCCCCAGCCCATCTCACAAGCTAAGCCTCTGGCCGCCTCCTCCGGGAAGCCTTCTGGTTCCCCCTCTCCTCCAGCCCCATCAGAGAGCCCCTGCCCTGCTCCCAGGCAGCCTGAATCACCCCCTGTACTACGCTGTCTATTATCTCCCCAGAGTCTGCTGCCTGGGAGCCCCGGCTCAGCAATCAGGGCCAGACAAACAGCAGGTGCCCAGTGCAGACCGCGATACACGCTTCTGCCTCTTCCCCTTCTAAAAGGGGATGTGACCACAGTAATCAAGGTACCCGCAGGCAGTGTGCGCTTGGCAAGGACCTGCTCCATTTCTTATCTCAGTCAGCCAGCAGCCTGGGGAGGGGCCAGCGTGGAATTCCTCCCAGCATGCCGCACCGAGGGGCAGTGAGAGCCGAGATGTGCCTGAGAGCACAGCTTATTGTGATTTGAACCCAGGTCTTGTCATTCCGGCCAGTAATTTTTTCCTGGCACATGGGGCTATGCGCCATCAGAGCCGAGGCAGGAGTCAAAGGTGGCTGTGGTTTTGTGGCTGTCATCTTTGGGAGAGACAGCAACTCGTGTCACCAGGTGTGGGGATCAGAGAGGAGGGGACGGCGACCTGGGCCGTGGGAAGCCACCGTGCGTGGGCAGCCAGAGGAATACCGGAGCCAGCGTAAAGGGGCGCGTGCAGAAGGCATCTCCTAGGTCCCCACGCAGCGACCCCGGCAGCAAAAGACTAAACCTGGGGGCAGGGAAGCAGGGAGCCCTGCTGCCAGGGCACCTCGAGTCCCCAGCAGAGGCCGGTGCCCCCGTAAGGCAGAGACGTGGTAAGGGATGTGCTGGCAATAGCCCCCGGTACCCAGTGAGGGACAAGACCGGACAGAACCAGCCAAGCCACGCAGAGCCCCAAGCCGGAGAGTGCCACCGTGCTGGTGTCATTAACCGACACAGGGTGGCCAAAAACTCTGCCGCTGCTTTTGCCTGAAAAAGAGGAAAGAGGCAGTAGGACACAATGTCAGGTTTAATCATACCCTGTTGTGCACGCTAGGTACTCTCCACATGTTCACTAGCTCCCCAGATCGCGCGAGCTGGCTCCCTCCCGACTCAGCCTCTCCCGCCACGGCCTCTCCCACAGGGCCAGGCTGGGGCAAAGCCCAGCGGGCACCAGCAGATAGGCATTTCAAGGCATGAAATGGCCCCAATCCCTCCAGTCTGAGGAGGAACATTTCAGAGAGAGAGAGATCAAGTCAATATTTTCTTCCAAACACTTCACAGTAGCAGCCAGATGTGCCCCAGTGAGACGCTGCCACTTGAGGGAGAGAGGTCCCTGTCACTCAAGGTAGCCAAGCAGAAATGAGCCAGCCAATTATACAAGGCTCCGGGGAAGGAGCCCTGCACCGGAGCCGCCCCGGGCCCCCAACATCTCGCCAACGCTCCAGCTCTCCCGTTGCCTTGACAGGTCCCATTCAGAAATAGCCAGGCTGGTTTAAGAAAGCAATCTCCCAGCCTCCCTCCACGTCTTGTCTTTCAAATCCTTTAAATGTCAAGTTCCAGACCACTGCTGTGCTTCGCCGGGTAGTTGGCGACCGGAGCCTGGAGCGCCCGGTTTAGAATAGCGCCTGGCGTGGCCAGAGGAGGGATCTGACTCCTCGCGTTCGAATGCTTGGCTATTTTTACAGCCACAAGACACGTCGCCTTCCCTCACTGTTCACATCAATATCACACAGGGACGCTGACACAGGGCCATCTGTCCTCGCAGACGCGCTCTTTGGGGAGGGGAGCCAGGGAAGATGGGAAGGAAGAGATATGCATTTTTTTTTTCATCCTAAGTCTGAAAATGGACTTGCAGTATGAAAGCTCTCAGCCTTGAGCAGGCCAGGGAGACCTTGGCCAACACCCGCAAGGACGGTGTGTCCTCTTCTGCCACCTCTTGTCCATGAGCCTCCCATGCACTCACGGTCTATCCTCTTGCCCCCAGGTCCCACACCCCCTGCAGGCCATGCTCACAGAACAACAGAGCGTGGAGGCCAGAGGGGCCGGACAGAGGGACAGGCGTCCTGTTTTGGCTCCTATGGTACTTCCATAGCTGGGCTCCATCTGCAAGCTTGGGTGACCCAGATCTGAGAGCCCATGAAGGAAGGGCACCCTGGATGCCAAAACGGAAGTGTGGCAGGGGAGATGCAGAGGTGGGTCAGGTGGCTATGACCTCAGGACCTGGCCCGAGCTGCACCCTTCAGGAGAGTCCCATACTGTGAGAAAGGAGACTAGGAAAGACTAAGAAGAAATCACCTGGTGCCCGAGTTACTGTGGCCTCAGGCTCCCATAGTCACTGGGGTCTCCACACTATCCATTTCTTGCATAGTTTAGATCTGAAATGTTTCCCACCCCGCAAAGTCTCATGTGTTCAAAGGTGTGGCTTCTAGAAGGTGATCACGCCAGGGGCCACTGACTCATTAGTGGATCCACCCTTGGATGAGGTCATGGCTGCACACGTGGTTAGGAGGGGAGCCTGATGGGAAGGGGCTGGTCACAGGGGATGTGCCAGTGGAGAGCCCATGTCCCTCCCCAACTCCTCCCTTCTCTTCCTCTGCTTCCAGGCTGCCACGGCCTGTGCAGCTGTCCTCTGCCAGGTCGTTCCTCCATGGTGTCTCTACCTTGGAACCAACTGACCATGGACTGGATCCCCTGAACCATGAGCCAGTGTAAACCTCTCCTCGTGGAAGTTGCAGAGTGCCACTTACTGTGTCCCAGTGATGGCAAATCTAATACAATCTCCTTCCTCTGATAACACACATACTTTTCTTCGCCTTGCTGCTCCCTTATCCTGGTGGCCTGAGGGGCCTGTCAATCATGAAGCACCACCTTCCTTTGCTAATGGTACAAGGTGGGTCCCCAGCCAACCAGAACAGTCCTCTGAAGGGGACAGCTGTTGGTAATTCAGGGAGCTCCCTGCAGTCTTGATGTGGCCAATGAGAGGCTGTCCCAAGATTCTTCTGCCAAAGCCAACTAAGAAAGTGACCTCTCTCAGCCGAAAGAAGTTGAATTTGAAACTGTTTCCCATCCTGGCTGGTCCACGGGTAGACTTCTACAGAAAACAAAACCAGGGGCTGGGGTGTAGCTCAGTGGTTAAAGTTCTTGCCTAGCAAGTGGAAGGCCCTGAGTTCCATTCTTCAGCCACTTGTGGTGGTGCACACCTGTAATGCCAGCACTCAGGAGGCTGAGGCAGGAGGACCTCCATATGTTCTAGGCCAGCCTGGGCTACATAATGAGATCAGGACTATATAGGAAAGCCCTGTCAAAGAAGAAGAAGGAGGAGGAGGAGGAGGAGGAGGAGGAAGAAGAGGAGGGGGAGAGGAGAGGAAGAAAAAGAAAAAAGAAAAAAAGAAAGGAAAAGAAAACCACCAGAGACCACTGAAACTAAAAAGAACAGAAAGACAGAATACAGTGCCTTTAGGGACCCCTGGTCTTACCCTGCCTAGCCAAACCCTGTGCTGTCATTTATGAGCACCAGTGATTCCTTCCCTCCTCCCTCAGACTAATTTGACTTAAACTCCCAAGCAACCCTTGGCAGTGGGATCCCAGGGCTAGAAGGAGCCATCTAGAGCTGGGTATGGGCACTGCTATGTGCCCCTCTCTGAGTCTCCAGACCCTGAATTGGGCTGAGTCTTGGTCAGAAGCAGTGTCCAAGGCCTCAGCCTGGCTCCAGGAAGCCCCTGCCAGGCCTGATCAGCATCACCATAGGCTGGTGCCCACAGCAGTAGCTGGTGGAGCCCCTTCATGGCACCTCCCAGCCTTCAGCTGCCATGACTTGGCCTGTGTCCTGGTACACTACAGCTGCACTGAAGCATCTTGTGGCCTCAGACTGCCACTATGGTCCAGCTCTTGGAACAGCCTGAGCAAACCACTTGTAACACTAGGAAAAGCCTAGAACTTGTGGGAAATGAGCAGAGAGAGGCTGGAGGCTCCTGGGAATGTGAGTCTCGGGAGGAGTTTCAATATGCCCTCCCAGCCATCTCTGCAAGGGGGTCACACACACTTAGACTATGATACCAGTAGCCCAGGTCTGCTAAGAGATAAATGGTGGCCCAGGATGCAGGCAAATGGGTAGATGGAGACGACACCCACTGACCATGCCCCAGCCCAGCATGGGCACGTGTAGGGGAAGGGTGCCACTGAAGCCACCAGGACACACAGAGGTGATGGTAGGCAAGGCATCCATGTTCTGGGGGAGCCCCTGGTTAGAGGACCTTTATCTGAGATGAAATATCTGCAGCGTATTTTTAAAATTAAATTTCTTTTGTGACGATAAAACATACACCACATGAAATTTACCACCAGATGCATGTGAAGTGTAAAATTCATTGGCATCAAGTCCACACACAGCATCATGTAATGTCACACCATCCAAGGATGGAACGTGTTTATTGTCCACACTGCAACTCTCTACTCACTAAGCAATAGCCCCAGCGCCTGGGAACCTCTGTCCTGTTTTCTGTCTCTAGGGACTTATTCTAAGACCCTACTGAAGCAGAATCAGTCAGTATTTGCCCTTCTGTGCCTGTCTTAGCTCACTTAACATAAGGTTGTCAAGGTTCACTCATGCTGTAGTTTGGGTCAGGACTGCATCCCTTTTTAGGGCTGACTAATATTCTATTATATGGCTATACCATGTTCCATCCATTCAGCAGCTGGTGGATACTTGTGACACCTCTGCCTTTGGCTACTGTGAAAAACACAGCTGTGACAAGTTGCACAAATACCTGTTGGAGTCCCTCCATCCAGTTCTCCTGGGGACATACCCAGTAGACTCTCTGAATCCTACACTGACTCTCTGTTTAACTTTATGACGAAGGGCTGAGGGACATTTGAGGCATATGATGGAAGGGTGGAGAAAGGGGGTGACAGAAAGAGGGAAAGAACAAAAATCTTGGATTCAGATGGACCCCAGTTAGAGCTCCCACCTAGTCCCTCACAGTGACTTCACTTGCTATGTTCACTCATTGGCAAAGCTGAGATGATGCTGCTGTCACCTCGTAGGGGTGTGGTGAGGGTTGTGTCGGTCAACTTCCCATTGTTATGACCAAATAAATACCTGACACCCAACTCAAAGGAGGAGAAGCTTGGTTGGCTCAGAGTTCTGGGCTTTCAGTGCATGGCCGGCTGGCTCCAAGGCAGACATGCTATGGCGGAAGGGCATGCTGGAGGGAAATGGTTCACCTCAGGGTGGCAGGAAGCAGAGACAGAGCAAGGGAGCCAGGGAGGAAAGAGGGAGCTGGGCACAGGATGGACTCTTCACGGGCGCACCCCAGTGACCCACACCTTCCCAGCAGCCCCCTCTTCCTACTAGCTACTCAGCTGTGAGCTCATCCCAACATTAACTTAGCAGCGAGGTCAGCACCATGATAATCCAGTTGCATCCCTATCATCCACGTCTGAGTACTGACACACTGGAGATCAAGCCCTTAATACATGCATGAGTCTTTGGGGGACCATCCATACTTGACCTATGTTATGGATGAAATCTCAACTGTCCTCCAAAAGTCTCATGCGTTTGGAAGGTGCCTGGATCATGAGACACTGCACTTATTAGTGAATTCATCCATGTGATTCCATGTGCTTTAGGGGTGGGGCCTAGAAGGATGTATTCTCCACCCCTAGCTCCGCCCTCCCCTCTCTGCTTCCCGTCTTCTGCCATTGCCAGTCAGTCTTGCCTACACTGAACCCTCAGAAATGCAAGCTAAAATAACTCCTCCTTTAGGTTGTGGGAGCTGGGTATTGTGTCCCAGCAACGAGGACAGTGACGAAGACAAGCCATCACAAGAATAAACTGTGTGATGAGGTGACAGAGGAGGATGTGATGGCTTGAGAGGCTCCCCGAGCAAGTGCGCCTGAAAGACGGTGCACGTCGCCTGGGGTTGTGTCGTCCGGTGCTGGCCAAGGGCCTTTAGCTAAAGAGGAAACCAGATGAGAAATCTAACCTGCTCTACAGAGACCCTTGGGGGCCCCTAGAGGACTGTGCCCACTCTTTACCGGCCTCCCCACAGCAGGGAAAGTGGAGTTTCCCTCTTCAGATTGAGACCGGCCTTCTGTGGCTCCCTGTTTCCTCAGGAGAAACTCCAAACTCTACTGCGCATCTCCCACAGGCTGCAGATTCAACAACCCCCCACCCCTGCTCCCCGTAGCTGTGCTCCCGCTCCAGCCACTTGCTCCTTGAACCCAAATGTCCAAACCTCTTGCGTTTCTTTGCTTTATTTCACTGTGAAATTTCCTCTGCTCTCCAGATGCAGAAACAAAAACCTCATAAATGTCACACTCAGGGTCACATTGCATGCAAGAAGCACAGCCTGCTGAAACCCATGCCCATTTAGCCCAAAGTCTGTGTTCTTCCAGCTACAGGGGTGAAATGCAAAGTGCTGGAGGTCAGGGGCCCTGGCATGTGATGCCAGCTCTGTGCTTTCTGGAAAAACCACCCTGGGAAGTCACTTACCTAAGAATCCTGGCCCTGCCACCAACCAGCTCTGTATCATAAAGTGCTACCCAATCCGGGGATCCTTAAGGCTGTCATGAGGGGAGCTGCTGTAACAGGGAGTGGGCTGCCTGTCTCTCCATCAGTGAGGACTCTGTTGTGCCTTGTGCTTTATGCAAGGCCGAATTTGAATGATAGACCCCCCGGACTGAGCAGCTCCCTTCCCAGCAGCCTGAGATACCAAAGTGGCCGTGGTGCCCCATGACTAAAGCCCTCTGTGCAGTCACCCAATTCCTGAAGTTTATTTCCTTAACAAAGATTGGGACAGGGAGGGAAGTGACACTGCAGGGGTTTATTTTACAAAGACTGGGGAAATAAGAGGAAGTGCATTCCGGCCACTGTGATCTGCAAACCTCCAGCTCTGCGGTGGCCAAGCCACATGCAGTGGCACTGCAGGCCGAAGGTCACTCTGCCACTGAGGTTGGTGGGGCATCCCCTGCAGAGAAGCAGACAGCTCGCACCAGGGACACCCAGACTCTTCCTGGTCCCAGCTAAAGCCTACAGGGCTTTGATTCCCCATGGACAGCCCTCTGGGATTTGGGCCTGGGATAATCCTTCAGACAGGCTAGCCACTGTTCCAATCCATCTTCTCAGTAGCGTTTAATTGACTATGACACCATCCTAAGGCCTTATGTATAACCACTTTCCATCCCCCAGACGGGGAAGAAGCTTGACAAAAAGTAACCAGCTTCATTACAAGTAGAAACTGATTCTCCAGTCTATGTGTGTGATCCCTCATCATACACTTCACGACCCAGAGATTCCCTTCCAGGCTGTACTAGTCATCTATGGCTGCGTAACAAATTGCCTCAAAATGCGGTGGTTTAAAACAATAAATACTAAGTCTCTATTAAGTCTCTTTCTATGGGTCAGATATTCATGGGACATTTTCCTGGATGTTCAAGGCTCTCATAAGCTGCCAGTCAAAGTGCCAGGTGGGGTTTGGTCACTGAGACTCAGTCGGTGACTGAGACTGGAGGGCCAGCCTCCATAGTGGCTTGCTCACACGAACAGGAAATCAATACCAGTGGGTGACAGAGGACCTGCTTCTCACACTCTGAGCCTCACCATGGGGCTACCTGAGTTGGTTGTTTACACTGACCTCCTTCAGAGGGGGAAAGCATGGATTCTAGGGGTGACGGACAGCCATGGTTATCCTGAAGGCTGACAGTGCCAGGGCCTGCCACCCATAGCAATTCCTACCAGGGCCGTGCAAGGATGCTCACTGCAGAGAGCAGGAGCTCTCTGGGCAAACCGGGCAACATGGAGGATGTCCACCAGGGAGTGTGGCATGGTAGCTGAAGAAAAGAATTAAAGGTATACAAACACAGCAGCATGGATAGGCCTTTTAAAAAAAAAGCATACCTACACAGTGAAAAGGTAAAATACAGATTGAGTTCTGTTATCACTCCATTGATGTCAATTAAAGATACAAGCAGATAAAGGATGTTTATAAGAACATGTACAAATCACAAGACCCGTGGAGACCTGGGAGGCCAGCTGCTTGTGGGGATGGTGGTGAGCATGGGGAAGGGAGCATGAAAGGAAATAGATGAGTACACAACAGGTATGTCCACAAAACCCGTGATAATGCAATGCCACAGCCTGAGAAACAAAGGAACTCTGCACCTCAGGATGTGAAGAACTCTTAATGGGGAGACAGAGCTTGTCCTCCACGACTGGGTCACCTGCATGATGCCATCTGCAGTATGATTGATTTGTTGATGATGCAGATGATGATGACAGTAGGTGGTTGGGTGGTTGGTTGGGTGAGTGTGTGGTTGTCTCACTGTCTCTAGAATCCCTGTCTCTATTTCTGCCTGAGTGTGGCACAAGCTGAGTCACTGCCCTCTAGGCCCCTCTCCAATAGGCTGTCTGAAGGGAATGCACCACCCACTGAGCCATCCAATCAGAAGCTGAGTTACCACTCATCCTCCACCTCCTACTCTGGCCCAGATATAAGTAAGAGTCTCTGCAGACATCAGCTCAATGTCACCATCCACTCTTTATAGATCAAATCTTCTTGTTTGCAAAGTGGGAATGGAGGTGACGTTGACACAGTGAGTTTCATATAACAGACACACAAAATGTACCGACTAATTCAAGCAAAACCCAGCACATGTGTAAGAGGGCCCTTGTCTCTGCCTCCAGGCCCAGCAATGCCTCTGCCGTGAGTAGGCCTCATCTAGTCATGGGTCAAAGACAGGCGAAAGCCTCTGGTGATCACACGCATGAGGCAGAAAGTGCTGGTCCCACATCCTCTTGACTTCGCATCCTCTGGGGAAATTAAGATCTTATTCCCAAATATCATTGGCTTGCCTTGATTCATGTGACCATCCATGAACCAATCAGAACATGCCCAGGAAGATGTTCTGATTGGCCAGGCCCAAGTCTCACATCTAAGCTCTACACTAGAAACAGAGGGGCACATTCTACCTACCAGAAGCACAAGGAACAACACTGGTGCACAATGACATCCTCTCCACCTGGGGCATCAGGACTCAATGACCTCATGAAGGATGTCTTACCACAGATAGGTACACCGAAACTGGGGTGGGGTGGGCAGGTGGGTCCATGGCTGACAGGCTTCCCTGTAGAATAGTCTTAGTAAATATAGCTGTCACCAGCATTCTGTCAACATCACTTTGGAATACAGAAGCATATTCATATTTCTGAAAGCTAGAAATTCCAAAAAATGAACAACACAAGTTAACTCAAAGTTTTGGGTCCTCAAAAACTCTCAGCAATAGTAAATCGTGTTCAGGCAGCACCAGCCATGATATTATGCTTCCATAAATGTAAAAGCTTTTATGCATCTTTTGACTTTTTCAAGAACACACATGTTATTTGGTGATGGGGAACACAGTTTTATGTTTAAAATGCTCTGTTCAAGCCAATCTTGAAGAAGACACAGTCCTGGTGGGGCCTGCACACACCTGGGGAAGGACTAGCTGGTCTCACTGTTCAGGTCCCTTTCTTTTCCTTAATTTTCTTTCCTACTCTGTGTGTGCGTGTGTGTGTGTGTGTGTGTTACTGGGGATCAAGCGGGCCTTCACCTTGTGCTACATCCCAGCTCATTTTTATTTTTGATTTGAGATACAGTCTCACTAAGTTGCTAAGGCAGCCAGGCTAGGATCAAATCTGTGATCCTCCTTGCCTCAGTCCACCAGAGCACTGACCTTACAGGCCTGTGCCACCAGGCCCAGCTATGTCTTTCTACACAAATGTCCTCTCCCCGAAGCTAAACCATGAGCTCCTGAGGGCCTGTGAGCCTGTCCGTGCTCTCCCTGAGTACCCAGAAGCTGCCCACGGGGGAGGGGGGGGGCGGGGGGGGGGGCGAAGACATCCACAGTGGTCACGTGGCGAGCTGACCCACTGTCTGGCCATTTGTCTGGCCAACGATGCCACCCGCATCCCAGCAACTGGCAGGTTTCCCATCTGTCTGCGTAGCCCACGCCCCGGCCCCGCTGCCAGCCAGTCTTACGCCCCATCCATTAGAGGCTTCATTTGTGCCATTAACGGGCACTCCCGCGACAGCTGCCGGCAGCAGGTGCAAAGCCAAACAGAGCTGGCTCTGGAGAGAAGTCTTCGCTTGTTCAAGCCAGCTGGAGAGATGGCGAAGAGCAGTGGGAGGGACAGCCCTTCCGAAAGCCAGCATAGCACAGGGAAAGTTTGGGCCAGGCCATGTTTGTATGGGAGTCAATCAGTGTGAGAGGGCAGCTGTTCGTCCACGCGGCCACCCCAGAGCCGAATGTCCCTCTTCACCGAGACCGGGACGGCACCACCTGCTCCTGTCTTTTCCAAGAAACCCCTGTTCCACCTCCAAACCAGACTTTCCCCGGAGCCCACCCCCAACCTCCTGAATGCAAATGTGCAAGTTAGCAGTCTCCCCAGGTGCGCACGAGGGTCTCTCAGAAGTGCTGGTCGGGCGGTCAGGCATTCAGTAATCATCTAGACATGCCTGGCACTGTCACGGAACTAGGGGCACATCTGGGACTGGAGACTCCAGTGGCCCCACCTTTGGGGGCTTCCTTTGGAGGGTTCCCTTAAAGAAACAGACAGATGAAAAGTAGAGAGGTAGAAGGTGACAAAGGCTGAGGAGGAAAGAGAGGTGGGGGAGGGAAAGGTGTAGAGTAAAGGGACTGGAGAGGGAGCGAGGCCAGCAGAGGGAGGGGGCGGGCGGCCTATGCTGCCGCTGTACCCAAGTCTGCGGACACCAGGGACACGCATGGCCACTTGCAGTTTGAAGACCAAGGTTAGCCCAGATGCAAGAACAGCTGGTCAGCCTATAGGAGGACAAGCGTAGCAGAAGAGCCCGGGAGGCTGGCATTGTGCCAGTCCCTGCTCCCCGTGGGGCCCGCCCCCAGCAGCAAGGCAGCCCAGGAGTACATCAGGAATGCAGACTCCCAGGCCCTGCCAGGGCTCTCAAACTGGAATCTGTATTTTTACAAAGTCCCCAAGGGATCCAGATGTGTCTTAGCTCCTGCGGACTTTTAGGACTTCGGCGTGGAGTCCGTGTGATGCGGGAGACCGCTGTGGGTGACGTGCTCTTGTGCTGGGCAGGCTGCTGCACTGAAAATGGACCACAGAAGACACCAAGAAGAAGACGCCAGAATCCACCAGGTGGCCACTAAGAGTGTGTGCCTGCGTATGACCAACGCACGTGAGAGACACACTGACCACCCCCCGAAAAAACTAGAAACCAGGGGGAAGTGGGGTGAAGGGATGATGGGGGGCAGAAGGGCTATGTTACGTGTGTGTACAAACCCAGAAACATGACAATGCTTACTCTGTGCAACTAACACATACTATTTTTAAAAAGTGGTTAAAATTTTTTTTTAAATAAAACAAGCTGAGCTGAGTGGCCTGTCATTCCAGCACTCTGGGAGGCGGAGGCAGGAGGATCAAAAGTTCAAGCTCAGCCTGGACAACTTAGTAACTTAGTGAGACCCAGTCTCAAAATCAAAATCGAAACAGGCTGAGGACACAGCTGAGTGTGGAAGGGCTGGGCTCAATAGTCAGTGTCACAGAAAGAAAAGGGAAAGTTGGGAGAGGGGGTGTAGGTAGCCGGCACGAGGTGTATTTCGCAAAGCAGTGGCCTCCCAGCAGGTGAGCTGCCTAGATCCTTCCTGTGCAGGCCTTCTCCTTGGCTCACCCTGATCTCACTTGCACTAGGTCCCTTCCTTCCTCCCACAGCTGGGGACCTGTTTGTGAAGTCCCTACACTGCAGGAGTGAGCCCTGCCTTGGGGGAGTCAGTGCCCCGCCTTCACACCTACCTATAGCCCTCTATATCCCTAGTCTTTTTTTTTTTTTTTTTTGAGACACAGTCTTGCTCTATGGAACCAGGCTGTCCTTGAACTCATGGCAATCCTCCTGCCTCAGCCTCCTGAGTGCTGGGATTACAGGCATGTGCCACCATGTCGGGCTTATGTGGTGCTGGGGAATCGAACTCGGATACTCAGCACTTGACATATCGCACCATTCCTCCAGCCCCATACTCCCATTTGCTACCTTCCCTTTCAGTTGTCACTTAGCGGGTCTTGGTGTCCTAATTCAGCAGAGAACCCCTCCAGGAAGAAACGTCACCATCTTCACTCAGATGCCCCAGGGAGCCATCTTCAGGGGTGGAACAGGTGGCAGGGACTAAGGACCACTTGTAAGTGACCAGCCCCACACAGCCTAGCCTCCTGCCAGATGGCCTGGATCCCACCTGGCCTCAGGCCTCTGCCCCGCCTTCCCGGGAGGTGTGCATTAATGCCCCAGGGCAGGCTTGTTTACCTAACAAGCCATTTCCCAGGAGTTAGGAGGAATGGAACCCGAAGCCAGGGCGCTAGGATGCTTTCTTCCTCATTTCTTTCCCTCTGTCTCCTTTTGTTTTCAGTTTTCTGCCCGCAGAGTTCTTCTCCCCTCCCCCTCCTTTCACAGCCCGAGTTGCTAAATTGCACATCGCAGGCAGCTCCCGCTCAGTCCCCAGCGCCACGTGTCCGCGACAGACACTGGAAGCAGCTCCCGGCTTCGGGCGGGGCTGACGAGGCCGCTAAAATTACATTTCCATTTCGGCGCCTGTGTTTTTAAGCTGTTATTTTAGCATTTCTGACTAGTTCACAGTTGACACCTACTGGTGGGAAATTTAATGGGACTCGGCCAAGACCCGAGCCTCGCCTCCTCCCCAGCCAGGCTCTGGCTCCTTCTAGAAGGAGACACTGCTGCGGAGGGCAGAGCTACGCCCAGGATTTGGAAACGGAGTCCCACTTGGCCAGCGCAGGGGCCCTGGGACCGAGGGAGCAGTGAGTCGCCTCTGCCTCTGACCTGGCTTCTCTGGGCTGAGGCAGGGAGCAAGCCTGCACCGCGGTGGCTGGAGGAGTGCTCCGCAGACGCAGCAGGATCCCTGCACGTCAGGCCTGCCTGAGCTCCAGAAGAACCCCCAGCACACAGTAGGTGCTCCTAAGTGGAAGTTGGTCCTGGCTCCTGGCCCTGGCTCTCTCAGCCATTCGATTTGATGCCCTTTGTGTTGGCTTATGCTCCAAACTGGCTAATTCTGTGATGATGTCTGAGAGTCAGGGGTTATTCTCCTTCCCGGTTCAAGCTGGCCGTGCGGAATCCACGGGTTGGTCTGTGGCACCAGCTCCCTGTGCTGAGATCACGTCACAGCCGCGGCAACGTCAACCAGTGCCCACCTTCCTTCCACCCTCCTCCCTCCCGCCACATTCCCACTGTGATCACAGCCTGCCCGTTGCCCAGAAAGCCCTTGCCTGGCACCAGCCTGGCTCAGTCCTGCTCATGCTGCAGGACAGAGTTTGGTGACCACTGAGTCTCTGGATTCTCCCAATCTGGTGCCCTCTCTAGGGATCGCGGCCTCGTCAGCAACCAGCCAGCTGCTGCTAGGCTGTGAATGCCGGGGAGAGGACGTGGAGGGGGGGACACTGGTGGGAGCAGGAGGGAGGGGGCTTGGGTGACCGTGTTTACTCATCTTTAATCTTGCTGCCAGGGAAATTCTCAGCACACAGTAGGAGCTCAGAAAATCCTCCTGAAAGCGTCGGAGAATTGATCAATCCATGAAAACAGGAAAAAAATAAGAGGAAGGTTCGATGTGTAAAGACAGGTTCTCCTTCAACAAGTGCATGTAATAAATGTAATTCCCATCATACATTCATGGAATTTTATGAAATTGCCTCAAGTCAATTGATAAGAATAAATAAGCTTGAAAACCTGTTCTACCAAATATCAAAATATACTCCTATACATTTCTACCAATTAAAATAGTTGATCCTGGCAGAGAGCGAGGCAAAGGGATTAATGGGCTGGACTGAAGGGTCCAGAGGTGCAGCTGTGTGTGTGACAGCTGGGGACATGGAAATATGGCACCTCCCATCAGCAGGGAAAGATGGAGATGGCCGCAGTGCTACATACCTGTGATCTCAGCCCTCCGGGAGGCTGAGGCAGGAGGATTATAAGTTAGGGCCCATACTGGGCAACTTAACAACTAAGCAAGACCCCGATGAGGCGGGCTATTGCAAAGGTCCTGGGCTCCATGTCAAACACCAGAAAAAAGGAAGACCATCAATCAGCCGATCAGCTATCTCTATGGGACAATGTAAAAGAAGCTCACCACCAGGACCGGCCACAGGGGCCAGCTGTGTGCGGAGGCACACTGCCCCGAGAGAGAGCTCACTTCACTCTGCAAGTAACAGGGAGTCTCTGACCACCAAAGTCCCACAGGAGCCGGGCCCAGGAAGCAGCCCTCAGCTCAACCTGCAGAAGCATGGGACAGATGGAGTCGGCCGTCACCAATCACAGGGTCCCACGCAGCCACAGGGAGCACAGGAAGTGACACCCAGGCCACGGCCGGAAGTGGAGAGAGGCTGAGAAAGCTGGTCAGGGGCGCAGTAGCTGCAGTCTACATCACTCTTCATTCTCCTGTCCCCAGAGAGGTATGTTTATTATATCATGACAGCAGCAAGCCAGTTCCAGTGGCAAAGACCTGTCATTCCAGCACCCTGAGAGCCTGAGGCAGGAGGACTGTAAGTTCGAACCCTGCCTGGGCAACTTAGTGACTTAGTGAGACCCTGTCTCAAAACTTAAAACTTGCAAAGAGAGGCTGGGGAGGTGGCTCAGGGTGAAGATAGTGGGTTTAATCTCGAGTACAAGAAACTAAATAAATGAACAAATGATACCAGAATAGTGAAAAGTATGAGGTAATATTAGAATTCTGGCCATAGAAGGACGCCCGGGATTCATTTACTGCAACCTCTGCTCAAGGCTTACTCTCCTCCACTGGTTTCTAACCCAGACACTATGCACCTTGACAAGCAGGTCCGATCAGGACGCACCAGCGTCATGGACCATGAGGGAGGACGAGAGGCCTCTGTCCTCGGCCTGCAAACCCGAGCCTACTTCATACAGGAGAAATTGATTTCATGTTTTTTTTTTAAATCCTGTTTTTAAATACAAATTCCTTCAGAACATTTGAGCAGAGACAGCAAATGCCGGCCAAGGTCCCTGGGCCTCAGCATGAAAATGACATCATCGCTGAGCTGGTGTTGGCTCACCGTCTGAGCAGGGCACAGAGGAGGATTCGAAGCCACAGCCGGCAGAGGCAGCTGCAGCTTTCCACGTGCGGCTTCCCTGATTCTCCAGTCCCCCAGGAAGTTGCTGGCGGGGAGAAAGCCCTTGGTGTCCTGTGCGGGAGCAGAGCTGTGATAGCCAGTCCCCAGGTACACCACTCCAGTCTGGCCTTCACCTATGTGACCGCTCCGCTTTTCCTAACCCAAAGCAAAGGCCTGCGTCTCATGCCGTTCACCCTCTCCATTAAAAAGCTCAAAATTGGACTAGAGGTGTAGCTACGTGTGGCGGGGGTCTTAGGGCTCAAGCCCAGAATCTTCACACTGAGCTATATCTCTGGTTTAGTTTGGGTTCTTACAAAAGGCAGAATTTGCAGAAATCATAACAAAAAGGATCTATTTGGAAGGTTCCCAAATCTGAGGACAAAGATAGTCCAAGATGGCGGCCTGCATGTGAGAGAGCTGGGGTGTCTGATGGCTCTTCAGCCGCAAAGTAGAACACCTTTCTGGGACTGCAGGACAGCTGGTGAGCGTCTGCTGCACATCTCAGATGTTCAAAGAACAATGGTGAAGACTGGAGACTGAAGAGCAGCCTCAGGCAGACAGGTGCAGTGTCAAGACTGGAGCGGATCTGTGCTGACGGTCGGCATCCGCAGGCAATCGGAAGGCGAGAGCTTTCCCAGAGGAAGAAGCTGTAACAATCCTCCCTCTTCCTTCCTTTTATACCATTTGAGGTCCAGTTGGCCCGCCCACATCCGGGTGGGGGCTCTTCCCTCATTTGCTGGCCCACAGATCACTCACACTCAGGCTGGTTCCCAATTGCCTAGTCTACATGTGGTTCCCAAACCCTAATCCAGGCGTGGTTCCGGCTTGCTTCAAATTGACATAATCTCTCCAATGGTCACAATCCCCCCCAACCCATTTTTTCTGTAGATTTTGAGACAGCAAATCACAAAGTTGCTAAATTGCTCAGGCTGTACTCGAACTTGCAATCCTCCTGCCTCAGCCTCCCAGAATACTGAGACGACAGGCCTGTGCCACGGGGTCCAGTTACCTCATTGTGTTTCTGTCCTTCTGGAATTTCCTTCATTCTGTGCCTCTGTGTGGCACAGGCAGCCAGGGTTAAGAGTCCAGCTCTGTAAGACCTGGGAAAGCTCAGTCTTCCCATCTGTGCAATGGGAGCCAGAGGGCCACATAAGGGGATGGGTGAGCCACATCTCCACATAGAAAGCCTCGCATGGTGGCTACACTGCCATGATTCCCCAGTGGTTGGTCAGTGGTGATTCTTGTAGTTCCACTGAAAATACTCCTTAACACACATGGGTAGGCTTTAAATAAATACAGAGTAGTGCCCACCCCGTGGGCATAGCTGGATATTTGCAGTTTCTGCTTTGGAAGGAGGGGTGACTGTAGTCCTAGCAGATCTTTGCTGTGGCCTGGGGGCAGCGGGGAGGGCCTCCAGGGGCATGCACAGCAGTGAGGGTTCTCAGGAGGAAGACACCCCCATGCTCGTGTTGTTCCCCAAATCCTGCCCATCCTTCAGGACAGCTGGCCCTCCTTGTCACCCTGCGCTCTCCCTGTCCCCAGGCTCCCGCCCCAGGCCTGCCTGGCCTGCCTTCTCTCAGCCACCCTGACAAATGCACCCCCTTCCCACCTGAGGTAAGGCTGGGCAACAGCCACTGTGTCTCATGCCTCTGTCACCCCCTCCAGGCTTAGCTCAGGCCCTGAACAGAGTGGGCACTTAGAAATATGCACAGAGGGCAGGAGGAATCGCTCAGTGGTTAAAGCGCTTGCCTAGCAAGCCCTAAGTACCCGAGTTCAAGTCCCACCACATCAGCATCACATAAGCTGGGCATAGTGGCACACATCTATAATCCTAGCACTTGGGAGACTGAGGCAGGAGGATTAATGTGAATTTACAGCCAGTCTGGGCTACATAGTGAGCTTAGAACCAGCCTGGACTATAGAGTGAGACCCTGACTCAGAGAAAGGAAAGACAGAAAGAAAAAGAAAGAAAGGAAGGAAGGAAGGAAGGAAGAGTGGAAGGAAGGAAAGAAGGAAGAAAGGAAAAAAAGAGAAAATGAGCTAAGAAACACTCTCAGTGAAGCAGGGGGGCTCATCACGAAGCCCCCGTTGACTAGCAGGCTGAGGCGGCTGTTTATGTGGGACATTTAGAGGGCAGCTGAGAACCTGAGTTGGGGGACGCCAGCCCCTCCCCGGGCCACCCAGCCAACAGGCTGAGGGGCTCCCTTCCTGCTAAATGGAACTGCAATCCTCTTGTGTGGGGAATCAGGAGCCTCGGCTTGCCCTGGCCAGCGGGCCTCATCTCTGTCCCACACGTGCTGGGTGACCTCGGCAACCCAGTTAACCTCCCGCGCCTTCCATTTCCCCTGCTGTAAATTGAGCTCGGCTTCTGTGGCCCGCGCTCCCTGCCTTGGGAACCACATCTCCGAATCCGCAGCCCGCCTCGGAGACAGCATCCCCAAATCCGACGACCTGTTCCCGCGACGCGGCTGCAGCTGGGGAGGATAGGGACGCCCGGAGGCCGCCGCCTGCCCCCAGGCTCGGCTCTTGTCAGAATATTAACACCCTGCCTGCATTTGTGTTCCTCGTGATTGCAACCGCGGTTCCAGAAAGATTATGCAGCATGCATATTCATGAGACAAGCCCAGACAAAGACTACCACATTTTAAAAGATGCAATTATCTCTAAAAAGTTCAGCTTTATTTTCATGCTAATGAATACAATATTTTTAAGCAAACCTAATTGGTTTGCCTGGGCTCCCATAAAAGCTCTCCACTCATTAGAGCTCGAGGTCCCCTTCAAAAGGGGCCTTAGAGGGAACTGGGGGGCGCGGAGGGGGGCTGGCGCCCAGGAAGCGTCTGCGGAACTTTCCAGGCTGTGTGTGCTGCTGCGCCCCCGCCCCGCCCCTGCCCCAGCCCCTTGGCTCCGGACCGGTGGCGCCTTTGAGGGGGCCACCCTGGTCGTCTGGGCCCTGGGAATGGGGAGAGAGGGGAAACTGAGGCCCAGGGGACCCTCCTCCCTTCTCTCTGCAGAGGCAGTGGCCACAGTTCCGGCCACCACCCTCAATGTTCACCAGAGTCCCCAACCCTCTGGCTCCCTGGAGGGTGCTGGAATTGCGCCCAGAGTCTTCTCTCACCGGGGCTGCAGGCTGGAGCAGAGCCAAGGGGCCGCATGGCCCTAGGGCCCCAGCATCCCCGGTACCTTGAGGTCCTCAAAGGTGTGGGGTTCACGGTCCGGGGCTGAAGCCCTTGCTACCCTCATCCCCACCCGTGGAAAATACCCAGGTTGTCTACGCCATCTCACAAATAACAATGCAGATTGCAGCGCTAGCCTGTTCCAGATGTCCCCTGGTGAGCTAGAGGCAAGCCTGGGAAGCCTACAGGTCTCCGAGACACAGGGGCTCCCCTGCACCTGAGCGTCCACCCTGCCTCACTGCGTCTCAGCCTCCCTACAAAGCAAACTCCTGCTCCTGCCCTGTCCTCAGCCCTGGAAAGCAGGCCCAGCTGTGCAGGGCAGCCGCGGAGCGCCGCCTAGGGACAAGGCCATCTACAAATGGCGCCCCTAGAGCCCTGCAGCAACTCAGCATCGCTTCCTTCCCCTGGCCCTTTGCAGATGCCCTTCCTCTATAATGAGCAAGTGTGGTGACATACGCCTGGGATCTCAGCCTTCTGGAGGCTGAGACAGGAGGATTACCATGAATTTGAGGCCAGCCTAGGCTACATAGTGAGTTTGGGTCCAGCCTGGATGATCCAGTGAGACTCTTTCTCACAAAAAAAAAAAAGACAAATGTGCCAGAAGCCAGGCTTGGTGGCTGGCACAGGCTGTAATCCAAGCGCTTGGGAAGGCTGAGGCAGGAGAACTACAAATTCAAGCCCAGCCTGGGCCACTTAGCACCACAATGAAATCCTGTGTCAAATAATAAAAAGGAAGCAGGGATGAGGACTGGGAGGGGAGGCCCCAGTGGGGGACTCCTCAGCCTGGAAGTGAGGAGGCAGTCCCAGGCCTGCTGATTACTGAGGTCCCTCCCTGTGCAGGCAGTTTTGGGCTGTAGAGTAGCTTTTCCCAAAAACAGCAGCTGAAAAAGTGCAAACAGAAAGCCAGCATCTGAGAGCAGAGACAGAAAGAGGACCTTGGTATGTCAACCTGGAGGCTATGACTCTACACACCTGACCCCAGCCCTCGCTAGGCCACAGTCTCAGGGTCAGGCTCAGGGGTAGAGGGAGAAAGCTGGGAGGCTGGTGGGGGAGGAAGATACTGAATGTCTCTTTATTTTATTATTTTTGAGACAGTGTCTCCCTCTGTAGTTCAGGCTGGTCTTGAACTTGTTACATGTCCAGGCTGACTTTGAACTCACAGCAATCCTTCTGCCTTGGCCTCCTGAGTGCTGGGATTACAGGTACGTGCCACCACACCTGACTTAGGTGGTGCTGGGTAATTGAACTCAGGGTCTTGTGCTTGCTAGGAAAGCGCTCTAACCACTGTGCCTTGAATGTCCCTTTAAAACTAAGGCACGTTACCCAAAGGAGCAGGGGAGTGTCCCAGAAAGCATGTGTGGCCCAGCCCCAAGCACATACCCTGCAGGCACTGGGGCCAGGCCTGGAAAGCCACCAGCACTGAGCAAGTAGAGTCAGAAGGGGGGCTTTGGTGGGGGACAGTATCTTTGGATTTAAGGGGTACCAGCTTTTGTGGTCCTCACCACACTGAGCCAGTGCCACAGGGGTCATGACAGAGCCATGGTTTGGGGCTGGAATGTCCCTGGAAAACCCTCATGTACTAGGATGCTGGGGAATGCCTATGGAACCACGTGCTAAGAGGTGGGCTGATCAGAAGGGGCGGGTCACAGGCATGTGGTAGATCAGGGGCATGTCGTACATTATGGGCACGTGACCTGGAAGGGGTAGGCAATTGGGGCTTAACCCTGAAGGGGCAGGACACCAGAGCTTGACCCAAAAGTGGTGGATCACTGGGACTTGACCTGGAAGGACACATGCTAGCTCTGCCCTCCCTTTGTCATGTGGCTTCCTGTCTGCCATGCCATGAGCATCTGTGCTCTGCCAGACTCTTACTGCCATGTGCTTCTGCCAGTGCCAGTCACCCATGCATGGATCGAGACCTTCTGAAACTATGAGCAAAAATAAATCTTTTCTCTTTGAAGTTGCAGGTGTCAGGTATCAAGTCACAGCAACAAAAAGGTGACTAAGCCTGTGCCCCATGTCAGAGGTAAGAGTGTAAAGCTATGAGGTTGCCTGCGTGTGGCCACCTGGCACGCGCTGGGCCTCAGGCTCCTGATCCCATGTTGGTTGTCATTTCCCCTAAATTGCCACAAGGCCAGATTTTCAGGGCCTTGAACCTCAAGATTGAAATTTGGGCTCAAAGTTGGGAGCTCTCAAAAGTTTAGAAGCAGCAGGGTGGCCGAGAAACCCCGAGGGTCTGTACCATGCAGGGCAGGGCAGCAGGAGGGGAAGACAAAGGCAGGCCCAAGTTGGGGAAAGGGGGTATATTTTGCCCAAAGCCTTCACCCTGAGCTATATCCCCAGCCTATTTTTATGTTTTGATTTGAGACAAGGTCTCTCTAAGTCCCTGTGTTGATCAGGCTGGGCTCAGATCCTGCAGTGCTCCTGCCTCAGCGTCCCAGAGTGCTGGAGTGACAGGGCTGAGCCACCAGGCCCAGCCCACATGGACCTCTTTAATTTGATGGTAGAGCCCCCCACATGGCACTATGATCAGTGATGGAGCCCCCTAGGCCACTCTAACTTGTGGCAGCAACTGCCACCAGCCGTGCTGACTGGTGACAGAGCATCCCTGTAGATGGCTCTGAAGCATTTTATTTCCTGTATTCTTTATGAGTGGCTGTGTGACAGTGTGTGTGTGTGCGTGTGTGTGTGCGTGCATGCGTGCGTTTGTGTGTGTTTTACTGGGAATTGAGCCCAGGACCTTCCCACTGAGCTAAATCCCCAGACCCCCCCCCCCCCTTTGAGACAATTTCTCACCAAGTCACTAAGCTGCCCAGGCTTAGCTCAAACTTTCAGTCTTCCTGCTTCAGCCTCCCAGTGTACTGGGATGACACGCCTGTGCTACCAGGCACAGCTTGCAGGTGGGGGGGCCTGGGAGAGTTAGAGAGGAGGGACATTATTTTGAGGCTAGCACAAGGGTAACTGCGTGGCTAAGTTTCGCCTTGGAGAAGCCAAGTCTCCCACCCCCCTGGGTCCCTACTCTCCCCAGAGGGACAACCCAAAGGCTTAGGAGTTGAACCCCTGACCGGGGGAAGTCACTGCAGACACCCAAGCAAAACTCAGACCCAAATCTGCACCCGCCTAATTGACTTAGATTTATCAAAGTAATTTTTAAAGGGGAATTTTATATGAAGGTAATTAGCACAGCTGAACTAATTTTATTAAACAATGCTGCCTTAATGACAAACAAATCTGTTATTAATTTGAAACCGAGCAGCTATCTCATTCAATTTGCAGCATCTGTAATGAGCCCAGCGGCCACCGCAGCCCTTTCTGAGGGAGGTAGCAGGGCCCAAGGCTGGGACCCAGGCCTCACCCCACAGCCATCTGACGCATGGGACTCCACAGACCCTGGTCTCTCTGGGCTGTTTCTCTCTGTGATTTGAACATCCAGAAGTGCTCTGGGGAATCCCCACTGTGCAGCTTTCCGGGTTAAAGATCCAGATGGACTTTCAATACTGAAATACTGTGTGCCTCAGTTTCCCCATCTGTCAACTAGCGATGACTGCCCTGTGAGACAGTATACTGAGCCAGCGCCACAGGCGAAAGAAAAGAATTTACCCTGGAGACAAGGATAAAAACAGAAGTTCATGTAGGTCAGAGTTCATTGTCGTGGGTGATGGCGGGTGAGTCCGAAGAGTATAGCCACAAGCCAGGCTGAGAGGATGGGGTCTAAGTATTTGAGGATGTGAACAGGGATCTCAGAAACAAAGGAAAGGGCTCAAAGAACGTCTTGTGGTGCCCAGTTGACCTTCCAGGAGCACCTGCACTGTGCCCCAAATTCCATCCCGACAGGCATTCCTAGAACGGGAGCGTGGGTCTACGGCATCGTGCACCCTGGCCACGCTGTCTGAGGCCCCTTTGATGCGGGAGAGCCGTGTTCTGCCAATGTCGAAGAATGAATACCATGAAAAGAGAAAGAGTTTGGAAGTAGAAAGTAAATGTACTGGGAGAGGTATAAAGGGGAAAGTGAGGTAGAAAGTAGGAACTCCCCTGCAGGCGGGAGAAGAGTGAGGGCACCAATTATTTGGTAGTTTTTCTAAGGCTCATGCATATTCATTTTCCTATGCAGAGCTGGCCTTTACTGACTAGTATATATTAGCATATAAGTAGTTCTTCAGTTTAAGATCAAATTCCAGAGCTCGAGGTAAGTCCCCAGACCCTGGGTTTGAAGGGTCCAGGGTCTCCCGGCCTACTAGACTTTAGCACTGTCCTTGGCCACTCCAAGGTGTGGTCCTCTTAAGCCGTCAGAGTTCCTTATCTGGGAGGAGCTCCCCCTCTAAGGATGAGGTCCTCGTTTGGGACATCCCGACCCAACAGCTTAGCTACTCTGAACCTGCCTAATGGAGTCTGGCAGGTGGCTCTCAGCAGGTGGCTGCTATTGCTGTTTTAATCCTCTTAATCCCATAGGCAGCCACTAGGCTAAGAACAGCACCCCTGGGGGTACTGGGAGCCAAGGGCTCCTGTGGACAGCGCCTGCTGGGCCAGGCATGTGGGAAGCACAGAACATTTCTATGCTCGTAATGTCTCCCACTCTTGATTCTCATCCCTGAAGCAGCAACGCAGAGCCATTTCCTTTCACTCACTCCTAGAAGGGTGCCCACCATCACCACCGACAGTGGAGAGGGGCCAGGGAATGGGACTCCAGCCTCCAGCCCAGGCTCCCATGGCCACAGTACTGTGCCTTGGTTTCTTTCTGTGTGTCTCTGTGTGTGTGTGTGTGTGTGTGTGTGGTACTAGGGACTGAGCCCTGGGCTTTCCCATTCAGCTATATTCCCAGTCCATTTATACATACATACATACATACATATGGGGGGCATGGGTCTCGCGTGCTCAAGCGTCACTCCTGACACAGAAGCCAGGTATGAGAGCAAAGCTGACGCGCTGATGTCCTTCTTAGCTTGTCCACAAATGTCACACACCTTTACACTTCTGTTCCATTCTCCTTATTAAAATCAAGTCACTGAGTCTAGACCATGTTCAAGGGTAAGAGAAATAACTCCACGTTTGGAATAGAAGGGCAGGGAGCTGGCAGATGTATTTTTTAAACTACCACAAACATTGCCCACCCTGGAAGAGAAGGAAAGAGTACAAAGCTCCTTCCCTGGACTACTCTGTCATCAGAGAGCTCTTCCCAGGAAACTTTGCTACTCTTTCCCTCCTATATAATTGGCCAGAACTGAGTCACACACTTGCCCACAGACCAATCACTGGCAAAGGGAAAGAGAATCCTGTGACTATCTTAAACCAATCATGAATCTTGCTCTGAAACTGGATCCATTTTTGCCCTAACAAGAGTGGGTTTCTAGTAGCAAGAGGGAAGAGGATGGCTGAAGGGTGGGCAGGCAAAAATGTCACCTATGTTGTTCTACAATTTGGGTGATTGTGGAAAGTCAGGCAACTGAGGTGGTAATAATCCATGAAAGGACACATGGTTGATTAACAGCTTCTCACATGGCCAACCAGAAATGAATCCATTCCAGGATCTGAGAGAGAGACTGTTCATTTTAGTGAAGAGTTTTGTCTCTTAAGCATAGAGGGCTCTGTTCTGTTGTTGTTGAGCAGGTATGATACTAGGAATGCATCTAGGGCCTTTACGCTGAGCTACATCCCAAGCCCATTTTTTCCTTTTGATAGTAAGTTGCTCAAGCTTATGATCCTCCTACCTCAGCCTCCCAGAGTGCTGCGATGGCAGACTTGTACCACCAGGCCCAGCTGAGTAGAGTTTTAGACTCAGCAGCCTTGGCCTGAGTCTCCGCTCTACCAAACTTTGCCTGGGCAACCTGAGCAAGTTCATTGCCTCAGTTTCCACCTCCAAGCAAACAGTCCTTCTCAATAGGGCTCCCAGCACTTAGGGGATGTGGAATGTGCGAGTGAATCTGGGGTTTCCACCTTGGGTCTTGCATGAGAGGCCTGATATCACCAGAGGATTTTTGTCCCCTCTTTCTTTCCATCTCTAATTTCCAACACAAGATGCCAAAGAGAACACAGCCTGGAGACCAAATCCCCAGCACAGAAACAGTGCTGCTGTTGTCAAGGCCTGGGGGACGGCGCCCCACCCAGCCGAGGCCACCAGGTCCCCAGCCCGCTGCCTGCTGATTTCCTAGGAGCAGCTGATCTCATTGCTTCCAGAGCAAGTTTAATTTGCTGGGAAAGCGAGTTGGTGAAGTTCTAATAACGCAGAGCTGCAAATAATACCGAGGAGAGTTTGAATTATGATAACTTTCCAATTAAAATGGATTAATGGAGGAGAAACAGCGGGCGCGGTGTCTAGACAACATATTAGTAAGTCCTTGGAGAGGAGGTGGGAAGGAGTTGGGGGAAAACGACGGATAGGTGGGCGCCCAAGCCAGCGGCACCCTCGTGTGATGGGATGCTCGCAGGCACCAGGCAGTGCCTCATCTCCGTGACCTTCTCCCTTCCTCGCCTGGCCTTTCCACCATCTGAGAAAATGGGTCTCACAGGACCCAGAGGCCTCCTGTCTCTTGGATTCTTTATTAAAATGCAAATTGCACCTGGGCTTCCTAGCTGGCCTCAGAGCTGGAATTGGCCTGCAGCTACCTGCGAGCACCTCTGGGCCACAGAGCACAGGGCCTGGGTGGGCCCAGGGGGTGCAAGGCCCAGGTGTTGGCACTTGGTGTGGACACCTCTGGCCTTGTTACAGGTGTCCAAACAGTCCCTGCATGCCCTGGGCCCTGACCACCTGAGTGGCCTACTTCTGAGGCCCTGAATGCTGGGCCTGAGAGTACAGGGCCGACAGAGCTGGGCTGTGCTCCTGCGTGAAGCCACTTAAGCCACAGGAAGAGCCATGAGCCCCCTGGGCAGGGCCCATGAGTCCGGACTTCCCCCCTCCCCCCCGCTCTGTGACCCTCCTGACGTCACTTCAGCTAGCCAATTGCTTCCTGCTGCCTTCCATCCAAAGACCTGTGACTACTATGGCCCTTCTTTCACCTGCCTCCCTGAGCCTGTTTCGTCTCCTGTGAAATGGGACCGAGCCGGCACCTACCTTGCAAGGTCGGGTGTCTCCTGCATCGGCAAAACGCCCTGAGATGTGGGTCCCTCCCAGCAGCTTGGAGATCTTAGGAAGGATCCTAAGGGGCTGGAGACCACAGAAGGCAGGAGACGGGGGTCCCACTGACCTCAGCTCTACGGGGGCACTGTTGTGTGGGCATCACAAATGCCTCAAGACAGGATCCAAGGCTCCGTCCACAGCCCCCAGGCCTCCCCGCCTCTGGGAAGGCTCCGATCTCCTGCAGTGCTCCTGAGCCTGTCCCCGGCGGGCAAAGCCCTGGCCGTGCACTGCCCCCTGCAGGCCTCGGGCTGGCATCAAACTGGCAGAGAAAAAGCCCTCGTCCTCAAAGACGGGGGCACAGTGGTCATCTGATCGTCCTGTGACCCTCATTGTCTACACCGGGGTCCCTAACGGCCGTGAAGAACAAGCAATCCTGTGGATGAGTCAAGAAACGACGAGAGGACAGATAGCCACCGCTTCCGCAGCGTCTAATACGCAGATACGCACACATGCGTGCGCGCGCGTGCACGTACGCACAGTTCCCACGTACGCAGGTGCGTGCGCATGCGCCGGGAGAACAGTGTCGCGGCGCGTCTGCTGCCCCTCCCTTCCTTTCTTTTTCTTTTGACCGCTATGTACACATAGCACGAAATGTCTCATTTCGCAGATTTTAAGTGAACAGTCATGTGAGAGACATACACGTTATTCGGCACCCACGGCATCAGTCTCGTCTCCAGAACTCTGCCCGTTAGATCCTAGCCCACCCTCCCTGCCCTCGGACCCTGGCAGCCGCCGGCTACTTTCCATTTCCGCGAACTCGACTCTATCATGCAGGTAGACTCGCGCAGTGTCTGTGTTTTGTGGCTGGTTTACTTCACTTAGCCTGTCTTCAGGGTTATCCAAGCAGCCAAACCCTTACAATCCCAGCCCTGGAGACCGCCCTGGGCTACACAGGGAGTTCCAGGCCAGCCTGGACTACAAGAGACAGTCTCAAAGGAAAATAATCATGCAGACTGCAGCATGTGTGCAAACTTCCTTCCTTTTGGGGGCTGAATACTATTCCACTGCATATATATATATACCAAATTCCAAATCTCATTTATTCATCCGTCAATAGACACTTGGTTGGCTTCTATCTTTTGGTATTGTGTATAGTGTTCCTATGACCACAGGTGTACAAATAAATACCTGTGAGGAGACCCTGCTTTCGCTTCCTTTAGGTATAAACCCAGAGTGAAATTGCTGGATCATAAAGTAATTCTGCATTTCATTTTTTGAAGAGTCATCATAGTGTTTTCCTCGTCAACTGTACTGTTTTATACTCCTACCAGCAGTGCCTGAGATTCTCATTCTTCCACATCCTCACCAGCACTTAGTTTTCTGGGGGGGTTTGATGATGGCTACCTCACTGGATCCTTACTGACCCTGTCAGTCACATTCAGGGAGGTTGGGCTGTAAACACTGGGTCCTTATTTAGATTGGAATTTTCCTAATGGTTAGGGATTTTAAACACCTTTTCATGTGTCTATTTGTGTATCTTTGAGGAAATGTTTATTCAACTCTTTGCCCAATTTTTAGATGAAATATAGTATTGTTATTTTGTTCTTTATGTAATTATGAAAATTAATACCTTATCATGTATGTAACTTGCAAATATTTTCTCCTGTTCCATAGAGTAGCTTTTCCTTCTATTGCTAGGACCTTTGATGCACAAAAACTTTAATTCTATTGAAGTCCAAGTTACCTTTTTTTTTTTTTTTGGTTTGTTTATAGCCTTGCTTCTTGGTGTCACACCCAAGACAACTATGCCAAACCTAATGTCCTGAAGTTCTTCTTTTTTATTTGTTTTGCAGTGCTGGGGATTGACCCAGGGCCTTTACAGTGAGCTACATTCCCCACCCGTGTATTTAACTTCTTTGTTACTTTGAGATGGGGTCCCACTAAGACACTCAGTTGCCCAAGTCATGATCAGACTTACAATCCTCCTGCCAGAGTGCAAAGATCACAGGCCTGTTGCTGCCACACGTGGCTTCTCTATGTTTTGAGAGCCTCACAGTTTCATGTCTTTTATATGTAATTTTTTATCTGAGTTAATGGTTATGCATAGTGTAAGGTAAGGATTCAACTCCAATTTTAATGCAAGTGGATAACCGGTTTTCCCAACAGGATTGGTTTAAAAGCTGACTTGTCTCCTGTTAGCTGGTCCTGGACTATGTGATCACCTGACCCTACATGGAGGGTTTATTTCTGGGCTTTCCTTCGGGGTCACTGGCCAGTCTCTGTCTTTGTGCCCACACTACATTGATTCAATTACTATGTATTTGTGACAAGTTTTGAAACAGAAAAAGTATGAAATCTCCAACTTTGTTCCTCTTAAAGCTTTTTTTTTTTTTTTGGTTATATGAGATATAGAAATTTCAGGATGAATTTCTCTATTTTGGCAAAGGAGGAAAAGTCATTGAAATTTTTATAGAAGCCAGGTGTGGTGGCTCACGCCTGTACTCCCAGCTCTCGGGAGGCCCAGGCAGGAGGATTGCTGAGTTCAAGGCAGCCTGGGCTACATGGAGCTCAGGCCCAGCCTGGACTACAGAGCAAAAAAAAAAAAAAAGGAAAAAAAAGAAATTTGTACAGAGATTGCACTGAATCTGCAGGCAGCTTTGAAGAACACTAACATTTTAACAAAATTAAATCTTCTGATCCATGAACATGGGCTATCTTTCCATTTATTTGTTTTCCTTTATTTCTTCTGGCAACAGTTTGAAGTTTTCTCTGTACAAGTCTTTCACCTCCTTCATTAGTTTTAATGCTAGGTAATTTATTCTTTCTGGAGCTATTGCAATTTCTCAAATTTTTTAGACTGTTCATTGTAACTATGTAAGAACACAACCAATTTTCATGAGCATCTTGGCTTAGTTCATTTTTCCATGCCTTTCTTAAGCTGGAAAGTAAGTGTGTAGTTCTGCATGTCTAGAATATTTTATTTAAAAGTACACAGTTTGGGATGGAGGTGCAGCAGCATGGTAGAGCATTTGACTAGCACGTGGGAGGCCACTGGTTCAATCCCCAACACTGTAAATCAAAGATGCCTCAAGCCCCACAAACACGCTGTCCCTAAAGTAACCTTTCTGGCTATAATTGGTGCCCAAGGACAGGCAAGTTCTAAGCGGATCCTTGGCCCCATAGAGACTTCACCTCTTGTCTCCTCCCTCCCCCGCCCCCCTCAGGAAACGCTGGCACCCAGGAAACTAACACTACCTCTGAGGAGGAGCAGCACAGCCACCGGAAGAGGAGCAAGGGGACCAGGGCATCAGACCTCAGGTGGGTGGCAGGCTTCCACCGTGATGTCTATGGGGCCAGGACTAGTGTTACTTTCTTCCACGGTAAAAGAATTGGGTAGGACGTGATGATCTCTCAGCCTCTGGAGATACAGGGAGCCGGAGATGCGGTGGGTGGACGGGGTCTCCGGATCCGACGGCAGTGACGGTTCCCTCTTCGTTCCCCGCCACCCCAGCAGAAGTCCTCACCATTTCCCACTGCTGTCACTTCTGCAACCTTCCAACAAGAAGAGTTTACTTGCATTTTTATTATTTTTAAAAGGAGGCTGGAGGAATAGCACAGTGGTTAGAGCACTGGCCTAGCGAGAGCAAGGCCCTGAGTTCAATTCCCCAGCACCACATAAGCCAGGCATGGTGGCATTCATCTGTAACTCCAGCATTCAGGAGGCTGAGGCTGGAGGATTCCCAAACCTTCTAGGCCAGCCAGGGCTACATAGCGAGTTCAGGACCAGCCAAGACTATAGAGCGAGACCCTGTCTCAATAAATAAGTAAACCTTGCTGTGTAGCTTATAAAGTACCTTCACAGCTGTTCCTCCTTTTACCAGTGAAGAAACTGAGTCGCAGGAGGTGGGTGCTACTCGTCGTTGGCTGGGCTAGTGAGTATTAATAGTGTACCCAGTCTGGGTCACAGTGAACCCAAGTTCAGCCACGGTAAACGCTGCCCGGCCACCACGGAATGGCCCCCGGAGGGTGGGGTAGCAGGACCGAGGGAGAAAGAAGAAACCCTGGGAACCTGAGTCACCTGTCGACTGAATACAGTTCATTTTTCACAAGGTCTTATGGAAACCAAGAGGTGAACCCCAAGTGTAATAAAATAGGGCACGGGTATTTATAATCACCCTGGTGTGGTTTTAGAAGGAAAGACCAACCGTGCCCTCTGCTTCCTTCCCAGCCCTGGGCCCTCCGCCCCTCCAGCGACCCCGCTCCCCCAGCTGAGCCAAGGTCAGCAGCCTGCCTCCAAAGGTGTCCCTTCTCAGCATGAGAGGCCGCGGCTGCAAGACAACAGGGAGGGATGCAGGGACACACGGGGGTCTGCGGGACGCGCGAGAGCAGAGGGTGGAGGGGGAGACAGACAGGGACGTGAGAGACAGCGAGGGGCATGGGAACTATGACTAGAGTAATGGGACCCCTCAATGGGGAGAGAACGGTTTGTTCAACAAGCAGTGGGAGCACACCTGGAGACCCACGTGTGGAAGAATGATGCTGGACCCCACACCACGCTGTGCTCAAAGCCCAGCGGCTTAGTTCCTTCCTGTTGCTGAGACAAAGTGCCCAATATCCGCAATTTAAAGGAGGAAGGATTTGTTCAGCTCAGTTTCCAGAGGTCTCACACACACGGTGCATTCGTGGGCAGCCAACAATGGTGAAGGCCCATGGCAGAGACAGAGGCTGGGAGCTGCTCACCTGGTGCAGACAGAAGCCCAGAGAGGCAGGAGCCAGCTGAGGAGCTTTCCCAGGGGATGCTGCAACAGCGTTTCTCCTCCCGTCCCTCCTTCCCTCCTTCCTGCCAGTTGCCCTCCCTCACTTCCTGGCCCACAAGACAATAACAAACACCTGAACTGTCTGCCCTATGCAATCCCCAATCCCAACAAATTGGCAATCATTCCAGGTCAGACCTTAACCACCCGCCCCTTTCAGCCAGACCCTACCTCCCAGTAACACCCAGTTCCAAACACATGAGGCTGCTGGGGGCACTCAAGATCCAAACCACAGCAACGACATATAAGAGTAAGGTGTGTAAAACCATTATGCCTGGAATCCCAGCACTTTGGGAGGCTGAGGCAGGAGGATCGTAAGTTAGAGGTCAGCTTGACCAACTTAGTGAGATGCCTGTTGCAAATAAATAATAGAAGTGGTTTGGGGATGTAGCTCAGGCAAAGGCCATGTGTTCAATCCCCAGTACCACAAAAGAAAAAAAAAAAAAAAACAGGGCTGGAGGAATGGCTCAGTGGTTAAATCGCTTGCCTAGCAAGTGCTAAGTCAAGCGCTAAGTACCCGAGTTCAATTCCCCGGTTCCATATAAGCTGGGTGTGGTGGTGCATGCTTATAATCGCAGCACTTGGAAGGCTGAGGCAGGAGGATTGCAATGTGTATGAGGCCAGCTTGGGCTACATAGTAAGCTCAGGACCAGCCTGGACTACAGAGTGAGAATCTGCCTCAAAAAAAGAAACACTTATAATGCAACAACAAAAAGACAAGCAGCCCAGTATTTAAGAAGGCAAAGGATTTCAACTGACATTTCTCTAGGGAAGATAATAAATAGCTAACAAGCCCAAGGAAAAAATAAAGGCTCAGCATTGTTGATCATTGAGAGATTGCATATCAAACCATGACAAAATACACTTCGTATCTGATAACAAGCTGCTGAACGTGTGTTGAGTACAGTCAAGACAGATGAGAAGATATGTCAGTAACTGGCACACAATGTTCACTGCAGCACTACTATTCATGTCAACCAGGAGGTCGACCTTTGGCAGGTAAATGGACGAACACACTGTGGTATATCCATTCAACTGAATATTATGCAGCCACGAACACAAAACTACCCACATGTGCTACAAGATGTGAACATCAAAAATATTAATGCTGAATGAAATCAACCAGACACAAAATGATCTCATAGTATTCAATTCCTTTCATATGAAACATCCACAATACCCAAGTCCCTAGAGACAGAAATCAGTTAAGTGACTCCCGCAGCCTGGAAGGAGGAGGGACTGGGCAGTGGTTGGTTAGTTGGGATGGAGTATTCTGCCCAGGTGATGAAAAAAGATTTCAGATTCTAGAGAGACTGCAGTCACACGACTCCACAAACGCAGTAAGTGCCACTGAGCTGTATGTGTGAAGATGGTTGGCTGGTGTCACGTGACCTTCACCTCTGTTTATTTTTTTAAAAAGTGACACCCAGGTAGCCAGGCCCAGGCAGTGACAGGGACCCAGAGCAACAGATCGAGAGAGGAAGGATCGCCTAATTGGGAAACCATGACCCGTTACGAGAAAGTCATTAGTGCCTCTGGTCAGTGGGTCGCCAGCTAAATTTAATATGGATCTAGACACTAAGAAATGCCTCATTCCACATGATGAATATTTAATTATGCATGGGTTGGGCAACCTCGCAGAAGTAATTAAAAGCAGTCTTCTGTTTATTGCTCAAAAAAATAAAATGCTAGTGACCCGCTGACCAGAGCTGCAGACACAGTGATGTACTGGAGACATTCCCTCCTTAGGCCCGGTAATTAAAAAGCCTGTGGACGGCACTGTCCCCTCCATCCCCTTGGAAGCCAGGGCTCCCCAGCCACCGGCCTGCTGGGTGCAGAGCCAGCTCCAGCAGGAGGCTACTCCAGGTGTGGCTGGGGACCCCAGGCCCATCCTGTCCCAGACCCAGACATTAAGAAGCCGTTACCGGTTGGATCTGGAACATACCCCTCATGTAGTTCACAGGTGATGGGACTGAGGTACTAACTGGGTATGGTACCTTATAATCCATTGATGGTGAGAGGCCTGGTGGGTGGTGCGGGCCTGGGGGCTGGGCATCCCACCATGGGTGTGGCCTGCATGGGCCTGTGCTCCATCCTGTGAACAGCTTCCTGCCAGCTGGGTCTCTGCCCAGCCTTCTACCATAGCCTGCTGCCCATGAATGGACGGAAACCTCGGAACTGTGACCTGAAATAAACCTCTCCTCTGTTCAGATGTGGGTGTCAGGTCGCGTGTCCCAGCAATGACCAAGTGACTGGTGCAGAAACCACAGAGAGCAGGCTGGCCTCGGAGCTCGTGCCCTCCAGAAACGTCCCCCTCAGCCACTTGTTGAGTCCTGTCAGCTCTGTGCCAGGCCGCACGTCCCTGGCCCCATTTGTTCCCTCGTGACTGTGATGACCTGTGTCTTGGTTACCTTTACATTGCTGTGACTCAATACCTGACATGCACACATCAGGGGAGGAAAAGTTCACGTAGCTCACAGTTTCAGAAGGTCACAGTGCATTCATGGCTGGCCGGCAACAGTGGAAGCATGTGGCAGAGGTGGAGATGGGGCAGCTCCTCATGGCATTGCAAACAGGAAGTCAGGTCCCAGGAGGAAGGGGCTGGGGTTGCAGGCCTGGGCCAGTGGGCCTGGCTGCATTCTTTTCCTTAAGGAGGTCTGCCAAGTGGTGGGTGCCTCAAGTCCACAAAGGTTGGGTGCTCAACTCCCTGGGGGTGTTGGGCCATGGGAGTGTGCAGCTGAGGGGTTCGTGTGTCCCCGGGCTGGGGGCAGGGGACATGTCCACCCTCTCTCCCTCCCTCCTTCTCCTCTGGCCTGTCTGCTTCTTACGGATTTTGAGTTGAGTCAAGTCCTTCAAAGAAATACAGTGACACCCAGTCCCCAGGGCCCCAGAATGTGGCCTTCTTTGGAAAGAGGACCACACATGTGTTATGACCTCTGTGGCATCTGATCCTTCGCTTGTTGGTTCTGCGGCACTAGGGATCGAGCCCAGTGCCTGCAAACTGAGCTACACATTTTTTATTTTTTTTTTTGTATGTGTAGTACTAGGGATCGATCTCAGGGCCTTCACACTCAGTTATAGGATCTCGCTAAGTCATTAAGTTGTCCAGGCTGGGCTCAAACTTATGATCCTCCTGCCTCAGCCTCCCAGAGTGCAAGGCCTGTGCCACCAGGTCCAGTTTGCACATGTTGTTACTTGAAATAAAGTTATATGGGAGCAGGGGAATCCTTAATTCCACGTGACTGGGGTCCTCATTAAAAGAGCAGACTCACGGAAGACAGCCCCGCGACAGTGGAGACAGGGACTGAGGAACTTCCCCAGAAGCCGGGATCGCCTAAGGTTGCCCTCCCATGCCAGCAGCTGGAGCCAGAATACGCCCTTCTCCCTGGATCCGTCCCGCGGAAGCCCCTGCTGACACCAAGGTCTTGGGCCTGTGGAGAATCGGTGGCACGTAGTCTGTGGTGCCCGATGACAGCAGTGCTGGGAAATTCGCGCTCTGCTGTAGGAAGCCGCATCCCACGTGAGGATTTCGCTGGGACTTTGTCTCTCCGGCTCCTGGAGAAATGGAGCCAGCCCAGATGACAAGGCGGGCAGGACAATGACAGATGCCAGGCAAAATGGGGGCATTGGGTCTGGGGAGGGACAGCAGCGGGCTGGACCAGCCGCCCAGGCCCCCAGCTCAAAGGCGCCAGATGCAAACGGCTCGACAGCTGCATGGGACAGAAGAGCTGGACCTGAAAACCACCCAGCGTCCCCACTGAGTGCGTGCAGGACACGCCCTCCCCAGGCTCCTGGACGCTCGGGGTCAGCCCCAGAGCTGCCGATCTGCATGTCCTCCAAGGTGGTGGCGTCTCCAGGCCCCTGGAGCCCAGGCGGGCCCCCTGACGGGATCCCGGGTAGCCCCGGGTGGGTCAAGGCTGAACACCAGCCCACACGTTGGCTTCCTGCCCCCGGCCCTCGCCACGGCCTGGATGCACAGAATCGAGTCTGTCAGCACAGAACATGCCAGCTCTGTCAGACAGGCAGTGCCTTCCACAAGTGCCACCCAGAGGGCAGGCCAGGGCAGGCGCCCACCCTTGCCAGCAAGCCTGGCCCTCCGCCCGGCTGCCTGATTGCTGTCACCTCGTCAGGATAAACTTGAAAACAACCAACACAGTGATGTCAAAGGCCCTCTCAGCCTCAGGTTCGCCACATGCCACGACCCCACACCCACCCGGGCCCTTGCGCTCTCCCTCTGCCCCTAGATGACCACCTCTCGGGCCCTGCGCTCTGGCTGTCCCTCCCTGACCCCGGGCCCAAGCATGCTGGTCCGCAGCTCACCCCAGGCTCTGCAGAGCAGCAGCCAGGCTCTGAGCCCGCACAAGGCTTTGCAGCTGAGGAAGCAGCTGCCTGCATGGCGCTGGGGGGTTGCGGGATCCCTCTGCTCCTCACCCCAGAACCCCTCTTGTCCCAGCCACAGATCAGACTTTCGACAGGGGCTCAGGAAATAGTTGTTGAATGAATACATGACATTTTGGCCCCTGTAATCAACTGTGCAAGGTGGGAAAGAACAGAACAGGGGGGCGTCCAAGGATCCTTCAATGAGAACACGTAACCCAGGGTCTCCTCTGTCCCAGCCCTGATGCCAGCACCAGGCCTCTGCATCCCGTAGCCCAGGCTGCGGGTGAAACTCGGTGGTAGCACTTGCCTGGTGTGCCCAGCAGCCACAAAGGAGAGTGACAGGGAGAGGCCAGGGGTGGATCTCAGTGGTTAAAGCACTTGCCAGGCATGTGCACATCCCAAGGCCTGTGTTTGATTCCCCAGCACCACATAAAGATTATCTAGGGGAGGTAACACAAACCTATAATCGCAGCACTCCAGAGGCTGAGGCGGGAGGATTGCCTTGAGTTCAAGATCAGCCTGGGCTGCATAATGAGTCGAGGATCAGCCTGATCTACAGAGCAAGATCCTGTCTGTGCATGAATGAATTGACATAAAAATTTTTTTAAAAGAAAGAAAACATTCTGTGCCCAACTCTCATCCCAAGAGGCCCCATGGCTCAGCAATAGAAGGAACCCCGAGACCCCCCAGAATGAGCTGGGACAATTGCATGATTGCAGGCCCTGTGTGTTTCTCCAACTGTCTGTGGCTAAATAAAAAAACCATGAAAATGAAAGGGGTAGGAAAGGGTAGGAAGGACGTATCAGGGGACCTACTACCAAAGGGGCCTCATGGGCTTTTATTCAGAAAAGCATGATAATAACAGAGGAAATTAAAAATGAGTTTCCTTGAAGGAAGAGAAGGGGGTGAAGCTAACTGGCTTCCTCTGCACCCAGAGGAGGGGGTATCAAAAGTCAGGCAGGTTCACTGAAACCCTTCCTGTGGCCTGGAAATACACATGTACACACACACGCACGTGCACTGAGCCCATCAGGCCCAGTGAGGCTTGTAATCCCAGCACTATGGGAGGCTGAGGCAGGAGGATTACAAAGTTGAGCCCAGCACGGGCAACTTAATGACTTTAGTGAGGACCTGTCTCAAAATCAAAAATGGAGTGGGGTTGCAGCTCAAGGCAGATCCCTGGGCTAGATCCCTAGTACAACAACAGCAACAACAGAAAGCTAAGTTAATTTTTTTAATTAAAATACACAAACTATTTTATTTACATTCCAGCCTCTCATCCTTCATCACCACCAACCCTTCAGCCGCGCAGAAGGATTTGATGGCAAGGTTGGTGACAACATGGGGGACGTGTGGAGCCAGTAGCCTGTTACTAACAGCGTGTCGACACTGGTGTGTGGCACGGTTGCTCCTGCCAAGAGGGGTGCCAAGATTCTAGGTGCTGCCTGTCATGGGTCACTGTTTTCTTTTATTCTTTTTGTATGCAGGCAAAGACTTATGCAAAACACATGAACTAAAAAGCATAAAGGAAATCTTAGAATGTTGGAATGCATTGAAGTTTAAAACTTCTGCCTGACAAAACTTTTATAAACAAAATGGAAAAGACAAGCCAGAGACTGGAAAAAAAAAAAGATATTTTAACTATGATGCCAAAGAACTAGTGTCTAGAGTCTGTTGCCAACTCCTAAAACTTCAGTAGGAGAAAGACGGTCTAGCAGAGACTTGGGCAAAACCCCTGAACAGGCAACTCGGGCGAGAACATGCCAGCCAGTGCTTGTGTGTTTGTTTGTTTGATGCTGAGCCAGGCCCAGCAGTGCAGGTCTCTTATTTTCTGTTTATTCATTCCTTTCCTACAGGTGTGTCTGTGCCTCCACAAACAGCCTCTGTGGTGCTGGGGAATCGAACCCAGGGCCCAGCACTTGCCAGGTGAGTGCTATTAACTGCTGAGCTGTACCTCCAACCTAGGTGGCTGGTAACTGTATAAAACAGGCTTAGTCTCATGATTAGCCAGGGACACAAGCCGCAGCAACAGGGGGTATCATTAACCCCATCTCACAGGCGTGAGGACACATCTGACAGTGGCAAGAAACAGCTGCTCCATCCGGGATGCAAGATGGACCACAACAACTGCTCTGAGGGGGAACTGGGGTGACCTCAGAGGTGTCCGGAGGGGACCTCATGTCTCAGCACAACCAATCTTAGGTAACCATTCTTTTGTTGGGACTGGGGATTGAACCCAGGGCCCGGTGTATGCACTGCAGTCCTGTCTGTGCTGGTAGGAAAGTGGAAGTGATCATCAGGACATCAGAAATCTAAACTCTAGCTTATTCACCCAACAGGGAAAGTAAAGCAAATGTATTCACGTCATCACTCCCATTTACAAGCTATGTAGTCTCTGGGGACTGGAGGAATGGCACAGAGGCTAAAGCGCTTGCCTAGCAAGAGCACAGCCCTGAGTTCAATTCCCAGCACCATATAGGTGCCACACACCTATAATCCCACCACTCAGGAGGCTGAGGCAGGAGGACTGTCCTGAGTCCAAGGGCAGCCTGGGCTCCATAATGAGTTCAGGACCAGCCTGGGCTACAGAATGGGACCCTGCCTCAAAAGAAAGAAAGAAAGAAAGAAAGAAAGAAAGAAAGAAAGAAAGAAAGAAAGAAACCAACCTACATGATCTCAAAATCAAAACCAAACGAAAAAGGACCTGGATGTAATTCAGCATGAAGACTCTTGCATCAAACACTAGTACCACAAAATAAAACGTCCCAGGGCTGGAGGAATGGCTCAGCGGTTAAAGTGCTTTAGCAAGCGCTAAGCCAAGTGCTAAGTACCCAAGTTTGATTCCCCAGCACCACATAAGCTGGGCGTGGTGGCGCACGCCTGTAATCTCAGCACTCGGGAGGCTGAGACAGGAGGATTGCCGTGAGTCCAAGTCCAGCCTGAGCTCTGAAGTGAATTCAGGACCAGCCTGGACCACAGAGCAAGACCCTGTCTCAAAAAAATAAATAAAATAAAATAAAAACGTCCCAGATTCCACCCTGGCAACCCCACCCATCCATTCTCCCAGGATTGCTCGGGTTCACCAGACGTGCCAGCTGCTCAGCCACTGTGTCTGGTCACGTGTCTTGGTCAGCAGGGAGTTTTCTCTTCCCGGCCTCTTACACCCACTCACAGCATAACTTGGTTCCCTCCAGGTGCCAAAGGCCACTCCCTCGCCTGGACATCGACATGGGAATTCTGGGTGGAGGGGACAGTTGAGATGCTATATACAAGCGCCGAGGGCATCAATAACTTTATCTCCATCCTGGTCAGAATCGCTCCACACGTGTGTGCTCATACCAGGGCACGCGCGTAACACTGAACATGCGCGGGGGCTCCAGTGTCGATGGCTCCCTGCCTCCCGTGTGAGTGGGTGTCCTCACGGCACGGCAGCCCGCCCCATAACCTGCACCTGCCACCCCCTTTACGGCCCTCGTCTGCTTCCTGCTGCTCTCTGAGCTCCTTAAAGTCAAGGATGATGCTCTGAGAGGCTGAGGCAGGAGGATCACAAACTCAAGCCCAGCCTGGGCAACTTAGTGACTCAGTGAGACCCAGTCTCAAAATCAAAAACTAAAATAAAGGGCTGGGGACATGGCTCAGGGTGAAGACCCCCTGGGCTCCCTCTTGGGCTTGGAGGGACCTTGGCCACAGGGAGGTGAAGCACCCTGAACAAGGGTATTTTAAAGCCAAGCAGTGTAGCGTTGTGGGTTTGAGGTTAAAGTGGGAGGGGAGAAGCAATCAGGGAATCGAGATGGGTCTGTGTTCCTCGCGGCTGCAGTGCTTAGTGCTGTGAGGCTCAGTCTCGTCATCCACAAAGTGGGAAGGATTAACTTTGCAGAACTGGAATAAAGAGGACCCAGGACGGCCGTACAGTGCCTGACACACAGCAGGTGCTAAGTATAAGGCTGCGGGGGCTAACGGTCGGTGCTGGAAGGAGCCAACGCCGGAGGCAGGGGTGACCAAGGGCCACCAGGTCGGCTTTTGTCACAATCTCTTGTGTGTGTGATACTGAGGCTCAAGCCCAGGGCCTTCACACTGAGCTACGTCCCCAGCCCCTTTTGAGTTTTGATTTTTGAGACAAGTTCTCGCGAAGTTACTAAGTTACGCAGGTTGGGCTTGAACTTGGGATCCTCCTGCCTCAGCCTCCCAGAAGGCTGCAACTACAGGTCTGCATCATTATTACTGACTTACTGTTATAGTTTGAGTCGGGAATGTCCCTCCAAAGCTTTGTATATTTGGATGTCAAAGAACAGCTATGTAGGGGCTGGAGGAATAGCACAATGGTTAAATGGCCTCTATTCATACCTCCTCAGGTTTCAGGGGAGGGTCATATGGGGTCGTGTTCCTAGGCTGTTTGTTTAATTTTTTTTTCTTTTTTTGAGGCAGGGTCTCACTGTGTAGTCCAGGCTGGACCTGAACTCACTGTGTAGCCCAGACTGGCCTTGAACTCAAGGAATCCTCCTGCCTCAGCTTCTTGAGTACCAAAATTACAGGCATGCACACCTATGCCCAGTCTATGCGGTGCTAGGGAACCAAACCAGGGCCTTGTGCTTGCTAGACAAGCACTTTAACTAATGAGCTATGCCCCCAACGCCCCTAGATTGTTAAACTCAGAGACCTCAACCATAACGGCCTACAATGTTCCAGCTACACATCAAGGCCCAGAGAGGATGGGGGGTTTATTCCTGGCCACAGAGGCCTTGGTCACAGCAGAGGCAGGTCCGCAGCGTCTGCTGCTCCACGCTGGCCCGCATGGACCCGCAGGACAAAGGCAATTTGCCTGGGCACGCGGCTCACGTGGGTCAATGTCACAGGAGCAGACCCACAGACCAGGAACGGAGCAACACAGGCCGTAGGCCTCAGAGGGCGCGGCCCCTGCTTGGACCACGTGACCCTGGGCACAGCAACTGCCAACTGTGGTGGTTCATTGAGTGCTTCTGGGTACCAGGCACTGTCCTAAGACGTGTGTGTGTGTGTGTGTGTGTGTGTGTGTGTGTGTGTGTGTGTGTGATGCTGGGGCCCACACAGGACTTGGAGCTGCAATCCCATTCCTAGCCCTCTCCCCAGCCTTTTTAAAATTTTCAAACAGGGTCTCTCTTCTTTTTAAATATGAGTGAACTACAGGTTCAATAGCAATTTTGTTACATACAACTTGGGGCATCGGGCCCGTACACCCCCTCCCGGCCCCACCTTCCCTCCCTCCGGCCCTGTCCCTCTCCTGCCCCACCCCATTCAGTGCCCCTCCTTCCTAGCCATCCCTCACCCCTCTTCCTACCTTCACCCCTACATTAAGATCTGTTTATACCTGTATTTATGGCAATTTGAGAAGGAGTCACACTGCTAAGTCCCAAAGTTTCTGAGGCTGGGCTGGAACTTGAGATCCACCTGCCTCAGCCTTCTACGGTGCTGGAGCGACAGGCATGAGCCACACGTGTCATTACCGTGGTACTCCTGATGGCCCATGGACAGCCCCATGAGGCACCAAGAGATGAGGTGATTTGTCCCAGGTCACAGGGCTCAGACAGCAGTGAGTAGATCTTTTTTTTTTTTTTTTTTTTTTTGGAGGACCTAGGGACCGAGCCCAGGCCCTTCACAGTGAGCTACATCCCCAGCCCATTTTTAGGTTTGCATTGGAAAGAGTCACCCTAAGTCGCTAAATTGGCCAGGGTGGACTCAATCTCGTAATCTTCCTGCCTCTGCCTTCCAGAGGGCTGGAATTTCAGGCCTTCACCACCATGCCCAGCTTTGAACAGGTGTTTAACCCAAGCCCACAGACCCTGGTGTCGGTGCTCATAATGCCCCAACCTGACCGTGACATGCTCTGGGCTCTCAAGAAGCGGTTCCCTGAGTGGCGCCCTGGGCTGTCACAGGCCTAATCCAGGTGGATCTCAGCTTCCAGAGTCAAGAGCCTGCAGAATTCCCCACACAGACACCCCATTTCCCTCCGCCGGTGTCACAGCACCCCCTGCTGTTCATATCCCATTCCTGCAGGGTCGCTTTGCCTGTTGGAGACTCAGGAGTTCATGCTTTCCTGCCAACACTGTTATCCTTCCTGGGGCATGGAGGGAAATCGGAGATCCTTTAAGATCTTAAATGTACTTATCTCAAGCCTTTTCCATCTATGTATAAAAGAACCAAAACCCCCAACATCTTTTTTTTTTCGCTCTGTGGCCCAGGCTGGTCCTAAACTCACTCGCTAGCCCAGGCTGGCCTTGAATTCACAGCAATCCTCTTGCCTCAGCCTCCCAGGTGCTGAGATTTCAGGTGTATGCCACCACACCCAATAATTTTTATGTGATGCTAGGGTCATGTGGGTGCTTGGGCACCCCAGGCAAGCGCTCTAATCCCTGAGCTCATCCCCCAGCCTCCAATATCTTCCTACCTTCCTGCCCCCAAACAAGCAGACGAATGCTGGACACAGAAGCACACCTGACCCCAGCTCCTCCCAGTCCTTCAGGATAGGGTAAACTGAGGCCTAGTTCCCTCACCCACAAGGTGGAGACCAAAGTACCTGCCTTTCTCCTGGGAGGTTAGGTGAGCTGCTCTAAGCCCAGGGCCCAGCATTCAGTAAGTGCCTAGCGACTCACTGCCTCTCCTTCCCAAGCCTCAGTTTCCGCACCTGAGGATGTGTCCTGGGAGCTTGCTAGGGCCGGCTTCCATGCCCTCCCTCAATTCCCACAGTAGACACAGCATAAGAGGGAAACAGAAGACCCAAGCAACTCGCCTAGAAACACACAGCCAGCTAGAGGCGGAGCCTGGCTGCAGGTGCCCGGCTCATGCCCACCATGTGCCAGGGGCTTCCCACATCAGGTGAAGCAACAGAGCCTGATAAACTATGCAGCATGCAGGGCCTGAGCAGGGCTGAGGAGCTGGGGAGGGGGAGAGATGAGAACCTTAGGAATTTGTCACTTAGGCTGGGCCTAGTGGCACAAGCCCATAATCTCAGCACTCCAGGAGACTGAGGCAGGAGGTTCCCAAGTTTGAGCCCAGCCTGTTTAACTTAGCAAAACCCTGTCTCAAAATAAATAAAGTTAAATTTAAAATTTTTTAAAGTGCTAAGGATGTAGTTCAGTGCAATGCTCTGCTGTGTTATGGCTAAAGCCTCAACTGTGGCTAATCTTAATATTGAAGCCAGATAAATCTGTTTCGGATCCATACCATTTAACACCTGCCAGAGTAATTTGTTCATCAACGGGCTTAAAGAGGTATAATTCACATATGTTCCGTCTTACTAAATGCTGAAATGTAATGATTTAAATTTCAAAAAAAAAAATTTAAAAGGGCTGAGAATGTAGCTCAGTGTGGTGAAGGTCCTGGGATCGATCCTCGGCGGGGGGCGGGGGGGGGGGGGAATAAAAAAAAAAAACAAAGGAGAAAGCAAAGCCTACGGGAGCAACCAGCAGGCCAGCAGGCCTGCTCAGGATGCCTGCCTGTGTCTCTGCTGCCCCCAGCTGTCCAAAAGGAGAACTTCACGGGAAAGGTCCCGCCTGCCTCGAGGGCCTCAAAGCCCGTTGCCGAGGAGATCCGGGTTGCCGCGGCTTGTGCTGTTTTTACTTATTTTTACTCTTGATTGGCAGAACATAGGACGCATCTGTGAGGCACCCTCTGATGCCTCATAAGTGTATGTGATGTGGTGAGAACATTTCAAATACACACTCTTAGCAATCTTGAAATAAATAAGCCGAGGCTGGAGGCCCAGGCCTGTATTCCCAGCCCTCTGGGAAGCTGAGGCAGGCTGAGCAGCTCAGGGACTCAGCGAGACCTTATATGAAAATCAAAAATAAAAATGGGCTGGGATGTAGTTCCATGTGAAGCCTGGGCTCAGTCCCCAGTGTCATCAAAAGGGGCGGGTGGGGGTGGGAGCTGAATCTAGTCCATAGGAGGAAAAATCAGGAAAGATAAAACAAACCTTCTGCACCTAGGAAGGTCCCGGCAGCCAGGCAGGTTACCAGCACCAGGACCTGGGACAAAGTCACACCCAGCGGGGCTGCAGCGACCAGGCACTGGCTGGGCGCACGCGCTCGCCGCCGCAGCCTTCCTCCCCCATGGGCACACCTGCTTCTCATGTAGAACTCGGTAAAATCGGACATTGCACCTTGCACCAACCGCGGCCCTTAAAACAGGGTCCTCGACCTCCGGGCCTCACAGGGTGGCCTCGCCTTGGAAGGACCTGACCATTTGCGCAGTTGCGTGGTGAGGCGCAGCTAAGCTCCGCCTCCCGTCGGCATGATCCTATGAGCTTCTAGTGCCGCTGCTGATTGACAGGAGGCGGAGCTTCCCGCCTGCCTTCCTGCGCTGCTCACTTTGCAGCCGTGCTCCCACCTCCCTTGGTGAGCGGTCTTCGACTAAACCAGCCCCTGGTGTCGAAAAGGTTGGGGACCCCTGCCGGATCCAGGGCCACCCGGGACACATGCCGACGCGGGTTGCAAATTCAGCCAGCCCGGCGGGCCGTGAGCAAGGACCCGCCGGCCGAGGCGAAGGCAGGCAGGGGCTGCACGTGCCCCTGGCAGAGGGACAGCGGCCGTGACAGCCGCCTCCTCAGGCCAGATCCGTGTTTGGTGTATGTTGAGACCGTGTCCTGCTGCGTGTCCCGGGCTGACTTCAAACTCCTAGGCTCAAGCAACCCTCCTGCCTCAGCCTCCAAAACAGCTGAAATGTGAGCACCACACCCAGCCCACTGAGGTGGTAACGTTTTCCAATTTGTAAACTCCTAGGCATCCTATCCCATTCTTTGAACTTTGCCCGGAGGAGCTGGCGACGTGTAGGCCCCGAACCAGCCCGCAGGTGCCTCCGGCGGCCCGACTTGTGGCTGTCAGACCCGGAACCAGCCAAGGTGTCCCTCCGCAGGTAAGTCGTGCATCCAGACAGAGCAACACCTGCCGGCCACCAGAGGACTGGGGGGACCCGAGGTGCCCGTGGCTAAGTGACAGAGCCATAGGGAAGGACTACTTCCGGGTCCAACCGGATGCAGACCGAGAACAGCACTCAGTGTTGCCAGGGTCGGGGAAGGGAGGTGAGCAGGTGGAGCACGGAGAGGGCGTGGGGGACAGGGGCCCCGTCCTGCAGGATAGGAGAGCGCGGGCCCAAATCCGGGGAGCACACAGCGCCAGGACTCCCAGCGCCCACAGAGGGTCCAGCAAATGTCTCCCTAGCACGGTGTGCTCATGCGGTTGGGTTGTGGGTTGGTTTGAAGGCATGGTCTACCTCACTGTGCTGCTCAGGCTGACCAATTCCTGGGCTTAAAGCAATCCTCCTGCCCAGGGCTCCTGGCTGCAGGTGTGTGATAGGGAGGGAGACCCCACTGTCCTGCAGGGAGGTGTGGGAGTGGAATCAGCGAACCCTGGGAGCCTCGGGCCTCCTGCCCCAGGCTGGGCTGCCCTTGAGGCTGCGGGTGGCGCTGGGTCTGTAAGAGCGATACTCAGATTTGACAGGGACCCAGGTGGCTCCCATGCTGGGCCCCCTGCTGGCCAGGGGCTATGGCGCCCTCTCTTGCAGGTCACTGTGGGAACCACCCTACCTCTCCCTTTGGGGAGCAAGGCGCACACGTGCCCTGAGAGTGGAGCCCACGAGGAGCCAGGCGTGGTGAAGGGGGGACTGCCGTGTCCCATGTGCAACATCCCCGGCCTTTGGAGAGCTGTGTCACCAGCTCCCTGGCCCACACCCCCATGCAGGCACCGGGCTCCGCCAGGGAGAGACCCAGGCCCTCCATCAACTCCTGCTCCCGTGTCACCCGGGGAGGGTCGCTGGGTTCCTGGGGCATGGCCTACTCTGCCTTTCATGTTCCTCTGGGATTTTAGGGATGTAGCCAACAGATGGGCCTTGACCAGGAGCTGTGAGGTAAGGCTGTTGCTCCTAGCTGTGTGCCAAGGCACGTCACTTATCATGAGCTGCCTCTTCCACAAACAAGGGGAGATGGATGAAGCTCTCAGAGGTCCCCTCTAAATCTGGGGTTCACTGAGCTTCTCCAGGTGACCTCCTGCAGCCCTGGGGTGCCAAGAGCCAGGCCAATGCCTGGCCCAGAGGAGAAGCCAGGTGAGTGAGCCCATGGGAATGGGCACTGAGTGGGCATCGCAGGCTGTGGCCAAGGCCACATTGGGGCACCAAGTGTCCGGGCCTGGGCAGGCTCAGCGCAGGCCGGGCGGGCAGCGAGGGACTACTGTGACTGGAGGGGGTAGGGTCTGCTGACCCCAGGCACCCGGCAGGAAGTGCCCTCCAGCACGGCCCACCCCTTGAAGTGCAGAAAGCAAGCCACCAGCTGGGGTTCTGCCCCAGCCCAGCAGAGGGTGAAAGGGCTGGGTGCTGTTGACAGAGAAAAAGTAATCAATATTTCATTACCCAGTGAAGGCAACAGAATGTCTCAGATGTCGACAGTTCCCCCGCAACAAAGGCAGAGCCGATACCTGTCCTCCCACCTGAAAGGACGCTTCCTTGCCAGCGGCCGGGAGGAGGGGCGAGGAGGGGAGAGGAGGCCATCTGCAGCCAGCCGTAGCAGGGCAGGACACACGGGACCTGCTCTCTGGGGAGGACTCGGGCACTGTTGTCAGAGCGAGGCGGCTGAGCCTTGCTCATTCACTCAACAAATATTACCAGACGCTTGTAGGACATGGGACGTGGGCGCGGGCCTGAGGCCTCAGCCTGCCCCAGGGGATGAGGATAGACACAATGCCGCCTCCCTGTAAGGGTGACCAGCTGGAAGCCAGACAGGAAGTGACTGTCCCTAGAGCACATGGCCTCTTAGGGTCCGAGCTATAGTTGAGCCCATAGCCCCAGGTTCCCTGCACCTGTGCCGCAGCCAGGAATGCCAAGGGCCGCATGCCTGGATGGAGGCTGGTGACGGGGGAGCGGCATGGATGAGATCTTGTCAGGAATCAACACAGGGGAGATACAAAGCTAACAACCAGAAGACTAGGACAGGGGCTCAGGCAACAGCTCCGCAGTCAGAGTGCTTGCCTACTGCGGCCAAGGCTCTGGGTTCAATTCCCCAGCGCCACATAAAAATCAGCCGGGCGTAGTGTTGCATGCTTGTAATTCTAGCCCTCGGGAGGCTGAGGCAGGAGGACTGCCATGAAATTTGAGGCCAACCTGGGCTATGTAGTGACTTCAAGACCAGCCTGGACTATAGAACAAGACTCTGTCTCGAAAAAAGGGGAGATAATTAGGATCACGTGGCTCATACATTATTTCCCTCCCCAGGAGATTCTAACACAAACAGAAAGACTCTTTGCCGAGCTCTGTCCCTGGCTCGATGTCAGGCCTGGCTCCCAGGATGTCGCCCTGTTTGTGTTAAGGTTTCCCAGTGAATGTCAATGGAGACTCAAGAATAAGTCAACACTGGCCTGGCCATAAATGCCAGGCTTGTTAGCAGAGTAAACCATGCGCTTCGGCCTGTCTTAGAAGAATCTTTGCTGAGCAAACAGAAGGCAGGTTCTGCTTGGGGGTAAACAGACTGCGGGCGGGGAAGAGTGGGAGGGGACTCTGCGGGCACAGGCCACAGAGGGGAGGGAGTAGCCACGTGGGACCTAGTGTCCTTGAAAGCCCTTCATGCTGAGGTGATGAAAGCAGCGACCAGAGAGGGCTTGGGGCTCAGGGGTGTCACACAGCTCATCAGGCAGAATCAGCTCTCTCTTCCCCAAGCCTTTGCTGCCCAGCCCTGCCTCCACCCAGGCAAAAATCTCAACTCTGCAAGGACGTGCAGAAAGGGGACCGGAAACTACTCCATTTGTCTGATGTCTGGACCTCCAACAGGGAAATTTATTTATTTACTTATTGAGACAGGATCTTGCTTTGTAACCAAGGCTGGTCCTGAACACTGCACAATCCTCCTGCCTCAGCCTCCCAAATGCTGGGGTTACAGGCATGCACCACTGGGCCAAGCTTTGTGTGGTGTTGGGGAATTGAACTCAGGGCGTTGTACTTGCAGAGAAAGTGCTTTAACCACTGTGCCATTCCTCCAGCCCCCAATTTTTATATTTAAGGAAGACCACAAAGGGGCTAGGAGCATAGCTCAGCTGTTAAAGCTCTTATGAGAAAGTGCAAGGCCCTGAGTTCGATTTCCAGCAACACCAAAACTGGGTGTAGTAGTCCTAGCACTCAGGAGGCTGAGGCAGGAGGATGGCTATGAGTTCCAGGTCAGGCTGGGCTCCATGGTAAATTCAGATCCAGCCTGGGCTACAGAGCGAGAATCTGTCTCGAAAAAAAGTTAGAAGCTTGCTCCACCACACACAGGGCCCTGGGTTTGATTCCCCAGAGCCACATAAAGATTAGCTGGGTGTGGGGGCCCATGCAGGTAATCCCAGCACTCTCGAGGCTGAGGCAGGAGGACTGCCACAAATTCAGGCCCAGTCTGAGGTACAGAACGAGACCCTGCGTCAAAAGTAAAGCTAAAGAAATGAAAACCCAGAAGGACAACAGTAGAATAATATTGTTGGTCCTAAGTGGCCACAACTTCCTGTCTCTAAATCCTGGGGTTTGTTCAGTATTATTCTTGGTTGGGTGGCCAAGCTCCTCCCCCTCAGCTTCCTCGTGCCTTTATTTACCTGATCTTCTCATTTTCCCAAGTAAAGAAACAGCCCAGGCTCAAATCTTTGAGCCATAAACACCGTAGCCTCAAAACTGACTTCACTAATTTGGGTCCATCCGGCTACCTGAGCTGTCTCCAATAGCTTTTTGCCACCAAAAAACCCTGCGCATATTCCACTGTCAATCTGTGAGCGCCTTTCCTCTTTCTCAGAGGATTAGAGTGTATATATCAGAATATAAAGATGCAGAAAAATCAAAGAGCTGCCAAAATTTTTTAGAATAATCGGTAGTGAGTCAAGGAGGACACAAGCGCATTACCCACTGGGGTCGGTTTGGCCGAGGTGAGTGTCAGAACCTGGTGCCGAATTTCCCCGCTTCCCAGTGTGGTAAATCGCCCGGCTCCGATGTTATCCAGGGAGGATGAGCCGGCCGCAGTGCGTGCCTGGCACCCTGGCACGCTGGGAGGCTGAGGCAAGCGGGTGGCGGGCTTAACCCCGCCCGGGCAGCTTAGTGGCTTAGCCAGACCCTGTCTTAAAAACAATAAATGACTGGGACGTGGTGCAGCCTGTCGGCCTCCGCCCCATCCATCCCAACACGGAAAGTACATAGAGAAAAATGAATCAAGAACCAGCAAAGGCGGGCAGCCCTCGTCCTGAGGACACGGCTCTGCGGGGAATCTCCACGTGCGAGCTCCAACAGTCACAGCAGCCGCCACCAGTTCTGAGGCAAAAGCAGACGTGGTTTCCCAGGAGGGCAGCCAGGGCCACGCGATCGGCGACATCCTCTGTGTTCAGACAGGAGACGACCTGGGCCGAGGATCGGGGGAGAGAAGCCTCTGTGTGAGTTACAAGAGGTGAGGCTCTCTTGAGGTGCACTTCGTTTCCTCTTGGCTGGGTCACAGATGGCCACACAGTGCGACCTGCCTTCCCAAAGCGCCGGGTCGCAAGCTCACTCCTCCGTCACATAGCCACACTGCCCCAGGGTTGGACTCAGTACCCTAGCCCCGATCTCCAAATGGGGCCAACCCAAGGCGCCATTCCAATCTTGGCCACTGGGGGGCGGGGGCAGCCCTGAGCCAGCCTCAACGTAATGGCTCCTTTTGGCTGGATTGGTTTCATTCATTAATTGTGACACTGAGGATTGGGTCCAGAGGCTTCACAGAGCCCATTTTTTCAATTTTGATTTTGAGACAAGGTCTCACTAAGTCACTAACTTGCCCAAGTTGAACTAGACTTGACAATCCTGCCTCTGCTTCCCGGAGCGCTTGATCACAGGCCTGTGTCACCAGGCCTGGCCCAGCCATTTCTTTTGTAAGCAAAGCCATCCATCATGAACACAATCATATCAACCTACTAATTTCATTAATGCAGAAACTCTAATATTTGATCTTCCTCATAAATATTTTAAGAGAGTTAAAATAAAACAGCCCCTCCAATAGAAACAATTATTACTTAATTCCTTTTTTAATATTTTAAGTATCAACCCCATTATATGTCAGAGCAAAGAAATATTACATTTTTTGAGGCAGTTTATGTTTCCCAGGATGGTGTGAAACTCATGCCCTCAAGTGATCCTTCTGCTTCAGCCTCCCTAGTAGCTTACACTACAGGTGTGCACCACTTTGCCCAATTGCAAGGATTTTTTGGTTGTCATTGTTATTTTAGGAAGTTTTGTGTGTGTGTGTGTGGTTTTGTTTTTGTTTCGCAGTACTAAGGATTGAGCCCAGGGCCTTTGCACTGACCTACATTCCCAGTCCAATTTATTTTTTTTATTTTGATACAGCCTCTCACAAAGTTACTAAGCTACCCAGCCTGGTCTCAAGCTTGCAATCCTCCTAGCTCAGCCTCCAGAGTGCTACAGTTACAGGAGTGCACCCCTGCACACGGCTCAACTGCGACATTTTTTGAACAAGAACTGCAAGAGCTTTACACAGGCTATCTCATTTAAGCCCAAAAGAACTCACTATGAGGCCGGCGCCAGCATTCTCCCTACCACGCGAATGAAAGGCCCAGGCAGAGAAAGGCTAAGCAGTCCTTCTGCACCCACACAGGCTACTGAGCTGCCACAAGCTGTGACTCACCGCGGAGGTTTCACCCTGGGAGTGTTTGGCCCGGCACCCAGAGGCCAGCAGAGCCTCACGGAGACACCACGTGGTTTGTCCCCAAAAGGTCTGCATCCCAGAAGCTTGGTCTGCAGCAGCAACGCAGAGGTGGTGGGACCTGTAAGGGGGCGTCCAGGGGCAGGAAATTGGGTTGCAAGGCTCCACCCTCGCGGGATTAGTGCAGGTCTTGGGGAACGGGATTCATTCTCAAGAGTCCAGGCTCTTGCAGGTGGCCTGGCGTCTCCCCTGAAGGTCTTCCACTCACACTGATCACATCTCTTGTGTCACAATGCCATTCCCCACCCTGTGGCACGGCCACATCAACCTGGCTGGCAGGACCACCCGCCTTGGGCTTCCAACCTCCCACATGGGGGCTGAATACATCTCTTCTTCAAAGGCATTATGGGGCTGGAGGAATGACACAGCAGTGAAAGCACTTGTTTTGCAAGTGCAAGGCCCTGGGTTCAATTTCCCAGGACCAAATAAGGCTGGGTGTGGTGGCACACGCCTGTAATCCCAGCACTTGGGAGGCTGAGGCAGGAGGATTGCCCTGAGCCAGCCTGGCTCCATAGTGAGTTCAGGACCAGCCTGGGCTGTAGAGCGAGACCCTGTCTCAAAAAAAAAATTAGAGTTTGATATTTTGTTATAGAAACAGAAAGTCAACTAAGGCAGTCATCTAGTCCACACTCCAAGTATAAGCACTGTCCTCCTTATCCCAGCCCCCGCCTAACCACCAGTAAGATTTCTAGTTTTCTTTTTCTTTTTGTTTATTTTCTTACTGTGAGCGTCACCTAGCGGTAGCAATGGCACATTGTTCAAGGTGGCGGATCATTACAGTTTCACACCTTACCTGAGCAGGTGACCAGACAAAGGTGGAAAGGGAAAGGAGGGATAAAGGTAATGATGTTGTGATTAATTTGGCCCTGAGCCAATGCCTTAGATCTTCTCAGAACGACTGAATCCTGCCAATAGGAAGAGGCTGGGGGAGGGACCTGCAACCTAGGGATTTAAGTCGGTACCAACCACATTTTCGGTGTGCCTCTCTCCACTTGCATGTGGGAAGGTCACCCTTTTTGCAAAAAGAAAATTAAAGCCTCATACCCTGTTGTCCATGCCTCCCATGTCCATCCTTTGTTTGGAGGGGAAATTCCTATGAGGCATTTCTAACACTTACTTATTTTGAGGCAGGGTCTTCTCTGTAGCCCAGACTGATCCTGAACTCACTATGGAGCCCAGGCTGGCCACGAACACACAGCAATCCTGACTCAGCCTCCCAAGTGCTAGGATTGCAGGCATGTGCCACCATATTCAGTTTATATGTGCTGGGGGATCGAGCCCAGGTCCTTGTGCTTGCTAGGCAAGTGCTCTGACCATAGTGCTATCCCCAAGCCAACTATTTTTCTCTTAGCTAAAACTGTCTCAAAATTAGACCCCATTCTTCCCTCTAGAATTACCTGGAAGTTGAATCTCTCTCTCTTCCATATGAAACTTCCAAATTTTCAAAAGTTAAAACTAACTCAGGCATGGTGGTGCAGGTTTGTCATTCCTGCCCTCTGGGAGGCTGAGAGAGGAAGATAGCAGGTTTCAGCCCAGCCTGGGCAACTTAACGACTTAGTGAGATCCTGTCTAAGACAGAAAGAAATACAAAAGAGCTACATTAGGGATATAGCTCACTGCAAAAGCCCTGGGCTTGATTCCCGGCACCTCAAATAATGTTTTTAATCTACAAACAATATACGCTTGTGGCTTTAGAAAAGTTAAACAGTATCAAAGGGACACAATGAAAAGTAAAAATCTTCCTCCCGTCCTGCTCAGCCTCCATCGTCAGAGGTAATCACTGTTACTACCTCTCTTCCTCCCTCTCTGCTCAAAAACCAAAGCTGAGACGTGAGGGACTAATACCGAGCATGCGCAAATGCCACAGACCCGCGGGCGCCTCTAGCGGCCATAGGCCTCGGCGCAATAAGAAGTTCAGCATCCCTTGTCTGCGCTGGGTTTCTAGCTCCACCTCCGGCCCCCCACCAACGCCCATGCTGATTGGGGTTTGAGAACCTGGAGAAATAATGTGGCAGCGAAAGCGCATGCCTAGCAAGCCCAGGGCCCTGGGATTGGTTCCCCAGCACCACGCTGGCAGGGGCGGTGGGGTGGGGGGCGCAAGTCTGTATATTCCTGTACTCAGGACGCAGAGGAGGCCAGCCTGGGCCACACAGTGAGCTCAGGAATCGTGTGGGCTAGTGGGACCCGAGGATTGTGTTAATTAAGCCACTCTTCAGCTTGCTCAGAAGCATTTGCTCTCCTAGGACTGGGGGTTGGATCCAGGGAATACCCCACACTTCTTCATATATTTATTTTTTATTTTATTTTCTTTGTATGAGACAGGGTCTCACTCTGTAGCCCGGGCTGGTCCTGAGCTCACTGGGATAGCCCGGGATGACCTTGGACTCAGGATAATCTGCCTGACTCAGCTTCCCGAGTACTGAGATTACAGGCATGCGCCACCACACAGCCCCCATCACACCAACACACACACAGACAGGCAGGCAGGACTCAGGGACCAGCCTTATATACGAAGGAGCCCAGCATTGCAGATGTATCGAGGATACCGGTGAGCAGGCAGACAGCCCTGCCTCCCAAAGTATAAGGAGTATACGGTGTGGGGTAGAAGTCAGATATTCAACGACTATAAGCAAATTACATCCTAAGAAGCTGAGTATACAAGCCGGACCAGTGGCACAGGCCTGTAATCCCAGCTCTCTGGGAGGCTGAGTGTTGGGGCCCGAGAGCCTCAGCATCGCTGACCTTGGCCAAGCTTCTTCCACAAGGAAGTGTTTGAGTTATGCTTGCTTCAAAAGAGTCTGCTACTGATTGTAAGCCAGGTGGACTACTCTTTGTCCTTGGTGGCTCTGGTAAGGGAGTCACGAAGCTGGTAAACAACTGGGGTATAAGAGAAAGGACTGTAAAAAATAAAGTGTCTCTGGTCTTTTGCTTTTGCAACGTCTTTTCCTCTGCAAGAGTCCATGTTTTTTCTTCAATCCGCACTCTCCCACTCAAGCACCCATTGACTGACTGAGCAGGCTCGGTCACTGAGGCAGGACTGAAAGCTGTAGCTCAGCCTGGGGAACGAGTGAGGCACTGTCTCAAAATCAAATCAAATGAAAATGGGCCAGGGATGCAGTTCATTCAGTGTGAAGGCCCGATGCTTAAGCTCCAGTATAGAAAGAAAAAAAGAAAGAGAAAGAAAGAAAGACAGACAGACAGAAAAGAAGGAAGGAAAAAGAGAAAGAAGAAATTGTGAAGGAAATTTAAAGCAAGAAATTCGATCCAGCCTATGGCTGGCTTCCTGAGGTCTGAGAATTCACTGTAGTTCAGAGGTCCGGAGATAGGGAGGACAAGTGCACAGATTTGGAGGTCAGCCAGACATCTGTCATCTCAGCACTCTGGGAGGCTGAGGCAGGAAGATCACAAGTTTGAGCCCAGCCTGGGAAATGTAGCAATTTAGTGAGACAGGGTCTCACGCTGTAGTCCAGGCTGGTCCTGAACTCACTATGGAGCCCAGGCTGGCCTTGGGCTCGCACATTCTCCATTCTCCTGCCCTCAGCCTCCCAGGGTTAGAATTACAGTGGTGCACCACCACACCTGACTTGTGTGGTACTGAGGGATCAAACCTACAGCTTTGCCTTTGCGAGGTAAGCATTCTAACTGCCGAGTTACGCTCCTAGCAAAATGAAACAATTAAAATGGGCTGGGGACGTAGCTCGGTGTGAAGGCCCTGCACTTGACTCCCAATACTAAAAATTAATAAAAATAAAATAAAGCTGGGGAGTCAAAGATGCACAACTAAATATTAACTGGGCATTATAATAAACCCCAAACATACAGCAGGCGTAAGTGTGGAAGCCTCAGCGAGTGAGATTGAGACCTGTAATTGAGCAAGCCTGCTCATTGATCATGGGAAGGGCCAGGCCCTGTACTGGGCTGTGCTTCAACATCCATGCTCCGTGAATCGGCGCCTCAGGGCCAGCTCCTTGCTCTGCTTCAGTCAATACCCATGTTGTCTTTAAAGCTGTCTGTGATTATCTGTGATTATCGCCAGCTAAATCATCCAGGATTGCCCAGAAAGCAAAGCAAAGATACCGGGAGGAGCGGCTTGTAAAGTAACAAAACCAAGGCTGGTCCCTGAGTCTCTCTCGTGTGTGTGTGTGTGTGTGTGTGTGTGTGTGTGCGCGCGCGTGTGTGTTTTGTGTGACGAGGGCCGTGGGGAGGAAGAATGCAGGATTGAAGCTGCAAATGGTAGCACATAGGTTTAATCCGAGCACTTCAGGAAACTGAGGCATGAGTCGCAATTCAAGACCAGCAAGACCGTCTCAAATTAAAAATAAAGGGGCTGGAGGAATGGCACAGTGGTTAAAGTTGTTACCTTGCAAGCGCAAAGGCCTGAGTTCAATTCCCCAGCACCACATAAAGCCGGGTGTGGTGGCGCATGCCTGTAATCTCAGTACTCGGGAAACTGAGGCAGGCAGATTATCCTGAGTCCAAGGCCAGCCTGGGCTATCCCAGTGAGCTCAGGACCAGCCGGGGCTACAGACTGAGACCGTCTCATACAAAGAAAAAGAAAAAAAAAAACTAAAAATAATTATGAATAAGTGTGGGGTATTCCCTGGATCCAATCCCCAGTCCTAGGAGAGCAAATGCTTCTGCAAAATGGATTGCCAACCCCATCCTTACATGTGCAATGACATCAGCAAGGTCCTCGGCCCCCATGAGCAAGCTGAGTGTAAGAGCAGGGTTATTAATTGCTTGACTTGGTAGACAGAGGAACATAAAAGCTCTGGTGCTGTTCTTGCCAAGTCAACAATAACCTGGCTCAGGATTTTACTGAGAGCAAATTATTGGGAAGGATTTAACCCATTTTCTTCAAATCCATACATATTGTTTTGCTGCATAACTCCTGGGGATTTCCCCCTACTGAGGCTTGAGCTCAGGTCTTTTCTGAGCCATGTAGCCCCACCCACAGCCCTCCTCTTTTGTGGAGACATGGTATTGCTTAAGTTGCTAAGTTGCCCACAGTGAACTCAAACTTGCCATTCTCCTGCCTCAGCCTCCCGTTGCTGGGATTTCAGGCACGCACCACCACACCCAGTTCAAATTCCTTCAATTAGTGCTTATCTTCTCCAAAGAGTAGCTTGCATCCCACATATGGCTCTCATCATTTCCAGGCCAAAAAAAAAAAATTAGCAGGAGCCTTACGTTATTCTTATTCCATCGTTCAACATTAGTTTTGTTGTTAACGGTTTGCAAAGCGCAGTTATCTGGAACATGAGAACCTTTACTGTGCTGACTCCCAGCTGATATCGGGTTACGGAAGGGGGATGGGGGCCAGCCAGACACAGATGTTAACAATTCCAGGCTTAACTACCTCAGCAGAGGAAGTCTGCTGAAATCAGAAATGTGAAGTACTATCAGACATCAAGCCTGACTGGGAAGGATGAGGGTGGTAAAAAGCACAAGACCTGCTGGCTGGGAAACCGGGGAGATGGGAGGGACCCTCTATGTATGCCAGCAGCACGGTGAGCCAATCACTTATCTTTGCAGGTTCCCACTATGCACTCACTTCCATTTTTGCAGAGGTAATCAAGGCCAAGAACCAGAAAGGAGAACTGGATTTTATAGTGCGTGAAAAGTACATTCATCCATGACTGGCATTACTCTTTGGAGTTGATAGCCATGCCGTTTCTTTTTAAAGCTGCACTACCCACTAAGCCATCAGGGCTGCAGCTTTTACAACACTGGGGACTGAGGCCAGAGTCAAGCTTTATGGCTAGCCCATATTTTGGAGACAGGGTCTTGCTCTAGTCCAGGATGGCCTTTAACACTCAGCCCCCCCACTTCAGCCTCCTGGGGTATTCGCCACGGTGCACTTGTGAGGCAAGTGCTTTAGCCACTGACCTACGCCCCAGCCTCCCCTTCTGTTCAGCACGCACTCAGCAAATTGCTGACCTGCGCCGTGGACCCAAATTTCTAATCCTCCCTCACCTTCACATGTTAAACAGTTGGAAGATCCTTTTGCTTCCCTCCAAATGCCATGTGATGAGTACTGTAAACACACAATATCCATCCCAGTAAGTCAATTTCCACCCACTGGCTAACTGGAAAAAGGGCAACTTCTCAAACCTGGGTCTGAATTCCACACCCAGGGGCCCTGACATTCACCCTCTGACCCTCCCATCAGGTGCCTGAGGGAGTCGCTGCACAAGGCTATAAATTACTCAGGAAGCTCTCTTCAGTCTTATTCCTTGGCCCAGGCTAGCTTTGGACTTCAAAGCAGTCTGCCTGCCTCTGCCTCCCAAGTGCTGCGGAATCAGGGCCTGACAGCGCCATTCCTTCAGCCCCTCCCAAAGCCTAGGTCAGCTGTTGCCCACCCCTCCAGTGCAGGGACAGGCCGTGACAAACCACAGGAAGCCGACCTGGTGCCCCTCCCGCTTCCAGGAAGGCTGCCAGTGGGGCGTTGCAGAGTCATGGTCAGGCTGGGGAGCTCTCCCACCAGGTGACAGAGGCGGGAAACAAAGCTCAGGCCCAAGAAAATCGATTTCCAACCACCAGCAGCAGTTCCGTTTTTATTGAGGTCGTTACAAAAAGGGGCTCAGTCAAAAAGACCGAAGCCCATGTCGTCGTCAGACTCCTCCGACTCCTCCTTCTTGGCTTCCACTTTCTTCTCCTCTGCCGGGGCAGCAGCCGCGGCGGGGGCGGGACCCCCAGCTGGTGCGGCACCAGCGGCAGGCGCAGGCCCGCCAGCTCCTACATTGCAGATGAGGCTCCCGATGCTGACGTTGGCCAGAGCCTGCAGCGCACACACACAGGAAGCAGGTGAGACTGAGCTCTACCAAGGACGGATACCCCCTTCCAATGTATGCCAATCCTTCACAGTGCCCTTCCTTCAGGCCGGCCAGAACTGCCTGTACACTTCGCGGGCCACCGACAGCAAGCTCCGGCTTTATGGCCTTTCAAACTCTCAGTTCATGGCTGTTTATAAACAGTTATGTACAACTAACTGAATTCCTTCTGTTCACTTCAGCCTAACTCAACACTGAATTTTCTTTGATGGTGACAATACTCAACGAACTTGAACCCAGGGCCTCTGGCGGTAACATCCCAAGCTTTAACTAGTAGTGAAACTCCTCAGGCAGGGAATAAATCTATCCTCCTGCCTCAGCCTCTCACAGTGCTGACATGCATGCGTGCGCCATCATGTCACGTCTAAATGAAACAGTTCAAGCTGCTAAACAAATCTAAGTCTTATCCACAGTAATTTGCTTAGATGACACAGGCATATCCCTTCTCATCTCTTCAAATACTCCAGAGGACACTGGCGAGTTAGGTGCTATTATTAACTTCACCTGCCAGAGACTGCACCACCAGCAGAGCGGAGGCAGCCAGGGCAGGGAAGCCGGCCTTCAACTACCTGCTATGTCCCAGAACACCCCCGCAATACCCGTGAGGGCGCACAGTTCTTCTTACCGGGGGAACCCTTCCTGGAAAGAGCCTGCATAAGGTTTTTTACCCGTGGTTCTCTGAGATGAGCCCACAGGTGAACCCTCACTGACACCCATAGATAAATGCCACACAACACAGCGGGCCACGCACACTTGACAGGAGACACCAGGTTGCCATCTTACCTTTGCGAACAAGCCGGGCCAGAAAGGCTCAACATTCACACCGGCTGCTTTAATGAGGGCATTGATCTTATCCTCCTGAAACAAAAAAACTGCGACCCATCAGAGCGCTTTTCTACGCGTCCCCACATTTATCTATTCACTTTACTGTAAATGGGGCCTTGACATTTGCTCTGCGCCACATCCCCAGCCCACTTCTTAATTTTGGATTTTGAGTATCACCCAGTTGCCCAGTGTGGGGGAATGGGATCCTCCTGCCTCAGCCTCCCAGAGTGCCGGATGACAGGACTGCGCCACCACCAGGCGCGACTAGCACAGCCTTGCCGAATGTCTGCAGACCGACTTCAAGTTCAAATCAAGCCGCCCGGAGCTGCGAGCGCGGAACAAGTAAGGGCGCGCGCCTGGCAGGTGTGACGTCCTGGATTCGCTTCCCCAGCACCGCACCCGGGAGGCTGGGACGGGACACACCGCGAGTTCAGGGCCGACCCTGGGCTACGGTGCGAGACCCGGCATCAAAAATAAATGGAACAAGTCACCCACACGCCTGTGAGCAGACCCACGTCCCATTCGTGTCTCACGACTGCGTATTCTGGACTTTAAGACACACGCGTGGGCCGCCGGGGCCTGCGGTCCGGGAGCCCACGGAGCGGGAGCAGGGCTGCCACCCCGCCGAAGGCGCCCTAGTCCCACAGGCCTCCCGGGCCCACCGCGAGCGCGCGCCGCAGGGGACAGGCGGGGCCCGGCGGACAGGCACAGCACCACGTCGCCCGGGCTCACCCCAAGCGCGCCAACCCGCCCGGCCCAGGCGGCACGCGACGCCCGAGCACGCCGCGGAGAATGGCGGCCGCCGCCCGGCCGGAAGGACTGGCCGGAACCGGAAGCAGGGAGCCCGGGGCCGCACTACTCACAGTGACGGTCACCTCGTCGTCGTGCAGGATGAGCGCGGAATAGATGCAGGCGAGCTCGGAGACCGAGGCCATGGCGCTGGCTGCCGGCACGGTGCTAGCCGCCGGCTGAAGTGAGGGCCTCACCCCAACGCGGCCTTAGCTCCCTCAGGAGAACCCAGCACCTCGGCGGCAGCGGAGGAAAGAGGGAGGCGCGCCTGCGCGCGAGACCTTATATAGCTACGCAGGCCAATCAGCGCGCACGCCGGGCGGAAGGGGCAGGCCCAGGAGCGGGCAGAGGCGCCTGCGCATTCGTGGGAATTACGCCGCGCGATCGGTTTTATGAAACGAGTGCTTGTTGAACGTTAAAAATATTGTTAGGTAAAGCCTATCTAGGCAGAGCCCCGTTGGAGCTGGACCTGGTGGTGCACGCCTGTAACCCGGCACTCCGGAGATCGAGGCAGGAGGATTGCCGTGGTTTCGAGGCCAGGCCGGGCTATACAGTGAGATCCTGTCTCAAAAAAAAAAAAAAAAAAGGACAAAACGAGAAAAAAGAAGAAAAACCCTTGGTTTCGTACGCTATTTAACAGGAACTTTCCTGTATCCCGTGACGTTATTTGAACAGTGACCTATTGTAATTAAGTCGCCCGCCTACTCCCTCACCCCCCGCCTGCGGTGCCCTGCAGGTGCCCCCTAACATCTTGGATCCCAGTGCTGAACTCACCGACTCTGCTGAAATAGTAAATGCAGGAAGGAAGGAGCCAGGTTAAAATAATAGAAGGAATTCAGAACTGAACCAAACTATATTAGTTCATAAAATTAAAAGCAATTCATTACATCAAGTTATAGGAGGAAACTGATACAGCGTTCTTGTAGATTCAGAAAGCCACTGATCTCAATTACTTGCTAGTTTCGTAGCAGTAGCTCCCATGTCCTGATAAAAGATCCCTACCAAAAGTCAAAAGTGAACATCACACTGAACGATTAAGAGTGTGTGTGTGTGTGTGTGTTTAGTTTGAATTTAGAGATAGGTCTGCTTAAGTCACTAAATAGACCAGGCTGGGCTTGAATTTATGATCCTCCTGCCTCAGCCTCCCAGAGTGCTGGGACTCCATGGCCGTACCACAAGGCCTGGCTAACTGGCTAACGCTGAAACCTGACTTGTTTTCCTTAAGTCAGGCTCAAGCCTGGCATGGGAAAAAATAAAAATACCCAAATTTTTATTGTCATTATTCATATATAGTGTTGTTTACCTTAAAGATTACAAGAGAACCTATTGACAGACAACTCAAATTTACAAGTAGTTCAGCAAAGTGACGAAATTTTTTTTTTTTTTTTTTTTTTTGAAACAGGGTTTCACTAGTTCAGACTAGTCTTGTACTCACACTGTAGCCTAGGCTGGTTTCGGCAATCCGCCTGCCTCAACCTTCTGAGTCCTGGGATTACAGGCGTTAGATACCTTATCCAGCTACTTTTTATGTGGTGCTAGGGAATCAGACTTTAACGACAGAGCCATTCCCTCTGTCCTAGATTCAAGACTGATACACAAAACCCAGCATGTTCCTGTACTCAGCCACACTCAATCAGAAAATGCAGTAGCCCAGCCTGGCCATGAAGGCCTATAATCTCAGACTTCTGGGAGCCTGAGGCAAGATGATCAAAATTTGGAAACCAGCCTGGGCAGCTTGGCAACACCCTGTTTCAAAGTTTAAAAAAAAAAAAAAAAGGACTGGGATGTAGCTCAGTGCAAAGATCCTAAGTTTCTGAGTTCAATCCCTAGTTCTGCCACCATATGTGTGTGTGTGTGTGTGTGTGTGTGTGTGTGTGTGTGTAATATTAAAAATACACCTCAGGGATAGGGATGTGGCTCAACAGTTAAAGCACTTGCCAAGCTAGTGCAAGGCCCTGGGTTCAAATCTCCAGGAGCATATAAAAGAGCATGGGGCTGGAGGAATGGCTCAGTGGTTAAAGTGCTTGCCTAGCAAGTGCTAAGTCAAATGCTAAGTACTCAGTTCCCCAGCACCACAAAAGCTGGGTGTGGTGGTGCACGCCTGTAATCCCAGCACATGGGAAGCTGAGACATGAGGATTGCTGTGAGCTCAAGGCCAGCCTGGACTCCATAATGAGTTCAGGACCAGCCTGGGATGCAGAGTGAGACCCTGTCTCCAAAAAAAAAAAAAAGATTGATACAATAAAATGAGCACGGTAGCACACTCCTATAATCCTAGCACTCAAGAAGCTGAGGCAGGAGGATTGCTTTGAGTTTGAGGCCAGTGGTGGCTACATTAGCGAGTCTAAAACCAACCTCATCAACCAGATGATGTCTCAGAAAGACAGAGAGCTCTTGATCAAATCACAGCATGGTGAAAAATTACACCCTACACAATATCACTGAAAATAATATAGCTTCTAAAAATCTAACAAAATGTACATGATTTTTTTCAGTCTGCTGAGCTATATCCCTAAGATGTGATCGTCATCATTTTTATGTATTTATTTTCTTGAGACAGGGTCTTGCTCTGTAGTCCAGGCTAGTCCTGAACTCTCTATGTAGCTCAGGCTGGCTGCAAACACTGGGCAATCCTCCTGCCTCAGCCTTCCAAGTGCTGGGATTACAGGCCCAAGCCACTACACCTGGTTTTTGTGGTACTGGGGGATTGAACCCAGGGCCTTGCACTTACTAAGCAAGCATTTGAACTGCTGTGCTACAACCCCATCCTGCCTTTATTTTTAAATTTATAAAACTTTTAACATTCACCAGTACTGCAAAAACAAACACTTTATGGAACATCAAAGCAAATTAAAAAGTGATGTTATGACCACAGATTGAGACTCTTAAAATAGATAACTCTCTAGATGATGTAGTTCTAATTAAAATTCCATTAGGATATAGTATATCCAATAGAACTTGACAAACTGGCCTTAAATTTTAAGTGGAAGTATCAAAGGCCAATGAGAACCAAGAAAAATGTTTTTCTTTTGAGAAAGGGTCTCATTCCGTAGCCCAGGCTACTCCTGAACTCACTATGTAGCCCAGAATAACCTTGGACTCCCAGCAATTCTCCTGCCTCAACCTCCCAAGTGCTAGGATTACAGGCATGTGCCCCCAGGCCCAGCTTTATGTGGTGCTGGGGAATCGAACTCAGGGCCTTGTACTTGCTAGGCAAGAGCTTCAAATGCTGTGCCATTCCTCCAGCCCCCAAGGGAACTTTTTAAAAGAAAACTTACATATAAATTCATTAAGTGCACAAACTGTGATTTACCCCTGCATTCCTTATGGCCACTACAATGTCAGGCAAGTAGAAGGCACAAAGATGTGCACTGGATGAGTTCTTAAACATGTTATTGGCATGCAAACGGATACACAAGCCAGAACAGAGAGCCAATAAATACACTCTCATATCTGTACCAACTTGGCGGCGTAAGAAGTACAGCTTTACATGGACTGGAGGCATGGCTCAGCAGCTAAGGTGCTTGCCTAGCAAGTGCCAAGTCAAGCACTAAGTGCCTGAGTTCGATTCCCCAGCACCACATAGGCCAGGCATGGTGGCACATGCCTGTAATCCCAGCACTCACGAGGCTGAGGCAGGAGATTTGCCATGAGTTCAGGACCAGCCTGGGCTACTGAGCGAGAGAGACCCTGTCTCAAAAAAAAAAAAAAGAAAAGAAAAGAAATGATCCAGTCGCAATAGGTAAGTAACCACCCCCCAATAAAACAGTGCACACATCTCCCACCCCCAGCACCTGGGAGGCTGAGCTAGGATGGCAAGTTCAAGTGCAGCCCGGATGATTGGCAAGACTTGGTCTCCAAAGGGCTGGGAGACAGCTCAGCACAAAGCCCGAGTTCGATTACAGTCACACACACAAACTATATAATATGCCACTTAATTATCAAGAAATATAAAAATTGACTTCTCTAGTAATTTCAAAATGGGACCTACTCTTTGGGGACGTGAGAATTCTAAAAACCCGCGCTATGACTTCTGGCCCCGGGGGTCAAGCCAGGGCCTCCACCTGGGCTGCCCTGCGGGACACTGCTTGGAGCTGGGAGGGGCCGGTGGACGGATGACCATCACACAGCTTTGTGTTTCTTGGTGCTTTTTATTTCAATTCTTCTGGCCTAGCTAAACGTCACAAGATGAATATACACATACAAAATTCTACACAATTCCTAAAATGGTTTCATCAACGGCCAGCTGCTGGCGTCCTTATATTGAAAGTCTGAATTGTGATATATGGTTAAAGTGCATTCTTGCAGCTAATCAATAGCAGCATTTGTTTTCTTTATGAAACCTGAAAAAATATTCAGACAAGAGCTAGAAAAGGCACAATAAAAAATGAAGTGTGATCTAGATGTGTTCTTCCTTAATTCCCTAAGACAAACACACTTGTTTGAATCAGTTTATAAGTATACAAGAAACATACAAAAATTCATTATAAAAAAGTTCATATAGCAATGAGCAAGGGGGGATTCCTCTGCTAATAATATTAAATACGGCGAGGTGCATGAGATACACAGGCTGTTGAATCCTGGGGTCTTTGGAGCCATGGGGAAGCTTTGTTCGAGGCCCGTGGACGAGCTCTGTGACGGTCCAGAGCTGGAGCTGCAGTGATGATGCAGAAGACGACTTCAGCATGGCTTGGAGAAGCCACCAACACAAACGACAAGGTCTGTTTCTAAAGGCACCGTGAGGTCATGGCTTCTTGCGTCTAAAACAGAAAAGCCAGCATTTAGCATTAAGCTTTGCAATTATGGATACATCCATGATAAATGAACTTGAGGGGCAATTTGGAAAGTGCTAGATTATTGGGAGGTAGAGGCAGGAAGGTGGCCAGTTCCAGGTGAGCCTGGGCTACAGGGACATTGTCTCAACCATGTGGATGGACCAATGGGAGGGAAGAAGAAAGGGAGGAAGGAAGGATGGACGGACTGCTTTCTTATCCTAGAGGAGCTCACACTGTCCTGACAAAGCACGACTGCCAGGGAGACAGGACTTCCCACACTTTTTTTGTTGCAACAATTTTCCAAATTGCTTAGAAAATACAAGATTGTTGTAGAAATAGGTATTTGTAAAGAAAGGGGACTTACTAACCTATGGAAAGGAAGTAAGACTTCTGAGTATGGGCTGGACAAAAGAGGGGGAAATAGGGCTCTTTCTCTACCATGGGTTCTGGCATTCTACTTTTTGTACCTAGCAAACATCAAACCCTATACCAACACCAAGAGGCTAGTCAGGAAAGAATGAACCACCACAGCCACTGTCCCCAAGTACAGCCTTCGGCACAGCTGCTCCACTTCACAAAGTTCTAAATGCTGCGGCCGAGTAAGAACTGAGCCCCCAGCCTTCTACTGCCCCCTGGCCTGTCATGAGCCCTCAGCACTGCAGATGCCCACTGCCATCTGCCAGGAAGGCCAGACTACGCCGGGCAAACAGCCACGTGTGCACTGAACAGCAAAGAGCTGATGGTGGCAGCAGCAGTGACGGGGAAACGCAGGAGGGGAAAGACGCACGCAGGGCGGCCGCGGTGCTCACTTGGGCTGTGCGTGGTGCTGGTATCCGGGCCCCAGCTGGGATCCTGCTCTCATCTCCACAGCCACGGAACACTGAGGAGAAAGCAGCAGAGGGGACAGTCACTGCCTCTGGACAGTCGGCAACACACTTGTTTAGATGGGTTCTCCCAAGATGAAACCAAGTGCCGCTCTCTGGCCCGGAGAAGGCACCTGGGTTGAGCCACCGGTCAGCCACTCACTATTTCTGGCAGTCCACAAAAGCTGGGAGCTGGTCGCCCCAGTGCGTCCCTTATTTTACATCAGAGAGTTCTAGAGAAGCTAGTGGGCTGAGCCAGGGCCAGAGCGTGGCCTCCTCCCTCCCAAGGAGCCTCCCCCACGCGGGGACAGCAGTCACCAGGGAACGCCTGAACTGCTGCTTCTAAGAATGCACCCCTAAAGCCAAATGCCATTATGCACTGCAGACACAGACTAATAAAATAATGTGAGAAAAAGACTGCCATGTGCCATCTGTCCCTTGTCCGGCCTGAGTCACACCTCCAGGCACTTTGGAGCCCTGTGCCCTAGCTGGAGAGAAGGGCTCTCCTAAGACCTAAAGAAACTCATCCATGTCGGCAGCAAGCCCCAGGCTGCACTGGCATCCTGAGAGCCTGCCTCGCCAGCTTCAGAAAGCACGAGGAGCCACAGCTGTGGGGTTCAGAGTGGGACATGCCTAGTATTTAGCAAGCACATATTTAATGTTTACCCTTGTTTCTACATCGGTCCAGTCAGACTCTGGGCCATCTGGCTGGGTGGCCGCCACCGTGGGCGATCTTCGCTTCCGACTACTGAAAAAGGGCAAACACGATGTAACGGTTATTTCTGCATCTGAGAACAACATCGAGACAGGGAAAACCATCTCCCCGCTTCCGAGAGCCCGTGGTGATCATCAAGGGTATTCCGTTCCTGGAGACAGAGCAGCTAAGAAAACAACCATCCGAAAAAGAAATCACTCACCCGCCTGGCGATTCTTGTTTTAAAGTCTCAATATCGGTGAACTGCACAGACTGTCCTCCACCCCTTGTTTTATAAACATCACCCTAGAGCCCAGAGAAAAAGGACCCTGTTACACTTTGATACATCAAAACAACAACACACATATCATATTTCCCCTTAACCTCAAGATTCTATTTTACAGAAATTCCCACCCATAAAACCAGATGGTGCTTAAACTACTAAGTCTGTATTAATCAAGAGAAATTTGAGTATATCTTTTCTCACTAAACAGAAGTTGTCCAATATAATCGTCACTAAACAGAGTTGTCCAATATAATCAGTAATATTCCTACTGGGGATGGAGGAAGGAAGAAATTTCTTTTTCTTTTTTTTCCACCCATACTTTAAAAACTAAATTGCAAGTCAGGCATGGTGGTGATTGCCTGTAATCCCAGTCCTTGGGAGGGAAGCTGAGGCAGGAAGTTATGAATTTGAGGCCAGCCTGGATTAGAGTGAAACATCTCAAAAAAATAAATAAAAAGAGAACTAAGGGGCTGGAGGAATGGCATAGCGTTTAAAGCACTTGCCTAGCTAGTGTAAGTCTGGGTCCAGTCCCTGGCACCACATACGCCAGGCATGGTGCCACAGGCTGGCTGCCTGGGCCTGGGAGGCGATGCAGGCGGCCTGGTGTATGTTTGTGGCCAGCTTTATTCGGCTACAGTGTGAGTTCAGAGACAGCCCAGCTTGCGGACCGAGACCCAGTCCCAGAAACATTAAAAAAAAAAAAAAAAAAAAAAATTAAAGGACTGTCTTCTTCTAAACTGAATTTGAAATGAAAAGCTGCTTTCCCCCCAGATTATCTTTTATTTTCCTGATTCTTCACTGACTCCATGATCAAAGGAAAATTCTTCAGACAGAAGGTTCTTTCCAGAGAAGGAATTTGAATAGCTAAATTTTGAGCACATTTCAGGGGCCAACTTTCCATACAGAAGAGCAAAGGTAGGTAGTTTACTTTTGTTCTTTTGGTGTGGTACTGGGGATTGAATCCAAGGCTATATCCCCAGCTCCAAAGCTTTTTATTTTTTTATTTAAAGACAAGATCTCACAAAGTCACCAAGTTGCCCAGGCTGGGGTAAAATTTCCAATCTTCCTGCCTCAGCCTCCCAGAGTATGGGATTTATAGGCCTGTGCCATCAAAGCCCAGCTCAGGTTTACTTTTTAAGTAGAAGTACACTAGACTGATGGTCTAGCACATTGTGATCAGTTATAAGAAACCTGCCAACCTAAGTCTCTTTAAGCAGATTTAGTTTCAGATTAGCAGATTCACAACCTAAGCAGTTAAACATTCTGCTAAGGAACAAGTTACAGCAAACACCCACTTATGTTCCTGCTGACACTGTGTCAGCAAGTGGTGGGAGGGAAAATGGTCTTTGGGGGATTTTTAAAATGTCTTTTTATCGTCCTGTGTAAATCCATTTTTACCTTAATTAGTTTAGTCTCAATCTCCCCATCGGAGGCTAGTTCCTGGTGGGTCAGCATGTACTTCTCACACTTAGCTAGTGCCTTTTCATTTGCCACAGCTACTGTGATGGCATGAGGGACATGTGGCTGCATGACTGTTTCAGTCTGCACGTTAGAGGCGGGCTTATGATCTACCCATCTGTCCCCTGCGGAGCGTGATCGTCTGTGTCGGACACGGATTGGTGGCGCATTCTGATCAGGTTGAAAGAGGAATTGAGAAACAAGCACAACCCAGCATTAATCAGAGGGCATTAGAAGTGCAGCAGGTTTGGCTACATTACCAACGACAGCATCAAAACAATCTTTTAAAAAGCTAAATGTTAATAGGTAGCATAAACATTCCTTTCCTTTCTCAACACAGAACCAATACACATCTACACACCAGTTTACAGATTTTTTCCCATCTGGGAGTTTCCCTTTCAAAACAGATGAAAGAAAAGTTCTGGGATTCTGCTCATTCTTTCAGTTTAGGTGGCAGTTCAGGTCACTCATTTTGCTATTTTATCAAAAATCAATATTTATGCATCTATTAAAGCATTTGCTGCTGATCCATCAATAAGATCAATAAAAACCCTAAACTCATCCTAAGGATCTAAATAAAACACTTGCATGAAACCAAAAAAAAAAGAAGCCACTGAAGGTGTACAGTACAAAAGCTACAGCACACAGGGCTGAACACCTTGTGCGCGATGTGGTCACGGCCAAGTACTTCTCCTCTCACCCCGAACTTCAGGAAGACTTCGATACAATCATGCCTGAAATATTCCAACTGTCATCCTTCCAAACATTTCATAAAGGCTCCATGAATCAAACAAAAATGGCTGGAGGAAGGGCTTACTAGTTGAGAGCACTTGGCTGGCAAGTGTGGAGCTCTGGGTTCGATCTCCCAGTGCCACTCAGGCTGCGTGTGGTGGCGCACGACACACTTGTAAAAAGTAAATGAAGAGGTAGACAATGAAGGCCTGCACCACTGGGCCTGCCTTGGAAAAACATTTTAAAAAAGAAAAAGAATAAGGTATCAAATCAGCCTCTGTCATAAAATACAAAACAGTAGTTTCCAGTCAAATGTCATGTAGATCTGGAAAAGTTAATTTTGAAACATGCAGCCTAAGAAAGTTCAAACGTTGACACAGGTAACAGCTTATAGTGGTTGTGCGAACGTCTCATTTGTAAAATCGAACGCAAATGAAGTCAGACCAAACCCCTGAAAGCTGGTCAAGTGGGATGATCCCAATCCCAGCGATCATGTAGAGAACAAAATCATTCTCCCTGTGGAGTTATGAAAACACACAAAGCACCGGCAGCAGCCCAAACTGTGATTTACAAGATACAGCCAACATCATTTGCCAGTAAAGATGCCAATGCAGGTAGGAAACTACATTTTTGACATGGTCTGATGTGTGCTAATAAGAAAGTCTGGCTCATGTGATCCACTGGTTAGCACAAGGATGTTTTCTTGAGCTCATAGAGCAATAATCCACTGTAAAATAAGCTTTGAGATCAGAGTCTGCACAATCTGCTAACATTCGTGACAATTTTTAAAAATTCCTTATTTTAGAATAAAATTCAGTCTGTTAATTTGTGACCAATATACCTGGACCATAGATACTAACCATATGGTAACTTTTCTGCTGCACTTCTAAAGATTTTTTTGATTTCAAGGGAGTAATTAAAGTACCTCTAGTAAATCCTCTTAAGTATCGCCTAGCTACGCCAGGTATTTCATCACTATTGGCCAGGCATAACTGGGCCTTGAGAGTCTCCAAGTCCACAGATGGCCTAAGATAAGAGGATTGACTAGAGGCGATCAGAAAGACCATTCACCGCGATCTGCCCCTGGAAAGGCTTAGCGCAAAGATCTGCAACCTTAGAGAAGATGGTCAGTTCAGCTGCTGTCCAGAAAGCACTTTTCGATTTCCCACTACCTGGCAGTGATGAGGCCACCTCAATGAAAGTTCAGCTATACCTTCAACTATATGGCAAAAAGCGCTAAAGCATATACTTACTATAAAATCAATTTGCTTAGAAAAAAAAATTTAAGTCCTATGTTAAGATTTCATGACATACCACTAACCTGGCCTATTTATTTAGATACAAAGGACACTTTACCTTAGTCTTTAAGAAAGCAAAAATATGAAAGTGAACTGAAATACCCCAATATCAAGCAAATCCCCGGTAAGTTGAAATAAAAACTTCAAGACTAAAAGCCAGGGCTAGAGGAATGGCACAACAGTTAAAGTGCTTGCCTAGCAAGCATGAGGCTCTGACTTTGAATCCCCAGCACCACATGAAGCCGGGTGTGATGGTGCATGCCTGCAATCCCAGCACCAAGGAGGCTGAGGCAGAAGAATTGCTATAAGTCCAAAGCTAGCCTAGGCCATATTTTAGGATTAGCCTGGGCTAGAGGGCAAGACCCTATCTTTAAAAACAAAAACAAAACGAAAAAGAAACCAAAGTAACAAAAAAAAACCAAAAGACTAAGGGCAATTTTTGGACATGAAAGCCACCAGTAGTTTCAAAACTATAAGCTTTGATTTTTCAAAATAGCCAATGTCATGAAAGTCTTTTTAAAAAGGAGGGCCATTTTATATTAGAAGAGTTTAACAAGACACAATCATTACAGGTAGTACCTTTACCTTGATAGTGTCATAGAGTTAAAGGAAGAAAAGCCACCTGTGGGACAACTGGGGGGAGTGAAGGATATTCATTTAATTTATATGGAATTACTTAGATATATCTAGGCTAGGTAGGACAACATCCTTTTATTTAGGGGACAAAGTCTCACAAAGTTTCTGATTCACTTTCAAAAAATCCATGGGGTGGGGGGAGATGTTTACATAAATCAACAACTAATAAATCTAGGTACAGGGAACGGAAGCTACTATACCATTCTTTCATTCCTTGGATTTGCAATTGTTCAAAATAATATTTTGAGAAAGCACCTTTGAAAATTAGATTCAGAGGAATGGCACGGCAGTTAAAAGCACTTGCCTTGCAACGCCAAGGCTCTGAGTTCAATTCCCAAGCACCACATAAAGCTAGGCATGGTGGCACATGCCTATAATCCCAGCACTTGGGAGGCTGAGCCAGGGGGATTGTCCTGAGTCCAAGGCCAGCCTAGGCTGCACAGTGAGTTTAGGACCAGCCTGGGCTATAGAGCAAGACCGTCTCAAAAAAAGAAAAAGAAAAAAATAAAGAAAGAAGAAAATTAGATTAAGAAACAAGAACAAAATTAAACTTGAGGAAAGCAACCAACAGAACAAAATGGATGTGGGCTCAAAGACACATGTGAGTTGGATCAGCACCAAAAAAAGATAGAGGCCCGTATTGGGTGGTTCTGTGCAGTGCTTCTTAGCATAGCCAGCTGCAACGCACAGACCCTGGGGGGCGAGCTGCCCATGGCATCAGACCTTGCTGTGCCGCATCTTGCCAGGTGAGGAGCTCGGCCACCACTTTCGGGACAGTCAATCATTCAAGTGGCCTGACAGCCATCTTCGACCCATCCTGCCATTGACCTGGTGGAAGCAGGTCACAGAGGAGACAGAAGCTTTTACTCCACCACCGCCCGGGGCCGGGGCACTAACCCTGCAGCAGTGGTCCTCTTCCACCGCTAGCCCGGTCCTGGGTGCGGGAACCACCTCCCTGCCTTCCGTCCAGTACATCCCTCGCCTTCTGTCTGACACGATACAAGTTTTATTCTGTCCTGGCTCCTGCTGCCTACGCCTTGCGAGAGCCGCGGCCTGGCCAGGGGTGCTGTACGAAGGCATTTTCTGCTCCCACTCCGAAACGCAGGAAGCTACGGAAATGCTGCTGCACGAGTTAGAGCGCCTATGGGGCTGGGGCTGGCTCACGAGCTGCTGGCCGTTGGGAAGCTGAGCAAGAGAGTTACTAGGAAGCTAGAAAAATTGGAGAGAGATTAATAAGTAAGACTGAAAACAGAAACAACGCATTACTTCTCTACAGCTTTAGCACAAAAAGATTTAACACTGGAAGTAATTCTTCGCATTATGACTGATTTTTACCCTTTTTTTGAGACAGGGTCTCACTCTGTAGCCCAGGCTGGTCCTGAACTCACTATGGAGCCGAGACTGGCCTTGGACTCACAGCAATTCTCCTGTCTCAGCCTCTCAGTGCTAGGATTACACGCGTGCGCCACCACGCCCAGCTTATGCGGTGCTGGGGAATCAAACTCAGGTACTTGGCACTTGCTAGGCAAGCACTTCAAATGCTGAGCTATTCCTCCAGCCTGCATTATTACTAATTTTTAGACTAAATTTGTTTCTACTAGATTTTTAGGTTTTCTTAAACAGAAGTCTAAGAAATACAGTAAAAATGTAAAAACAAAACAAAAATCCCACAGAAACAGTCCTCTAATGTAAGTGGATGCCCTAGAACTAGGAGAGACTCACAGGCACCGCCGGCGGTGGGGAGACAGGTCTCGGGGCAGCCCTCTCTCGGTCGCGCTCCCGGGAGGGCCGCTCCGGCTTTTCAGCCTTGGGCTCAGTCACGATGGCCTTCAGCTGCTTCAGTTTTTCATCCTTGACCCAGAGTTTATTCTGCATCTCCAGCTGCGTGGCTGCCACCCGACGCTCCTATGGGTTACCCATGGTTATTAATCATGCAGTTACATCAAACAAGTGTCTCCAGTTATTCATCACTTCACTTCTAAAACTAATGGTTCTCTAGTTCTTAGTAAATTAACAAATACCACCAAAAATCTACCACAAATGCAAAAGTAAAAATGTTGGCACCAACTGCAATTTAAATCCAGCCGCCCGACTCCAGGTAAGCACTTGGAGAGAGGACACTCACGCATTCTTTCTGCCACTTCATGGTCGTTTCTGTCACCATGCCTTGCAACCTGGCTTCTAATCTGCGCTTGTCAGAAAACTGCCGCTGGAGTCTCTGACTCTGGGCTTCCAGCTCCTGCTGCAGGTTGCGTTTGTCCTCCTCGTAGATCGTGGTCGTTTTCTCTAAAATCTCAATCTAGGAAAGGGGACCTCTATGCTCAGTGTTCACATGGAACCAGGGCACAGAGCTGCAAAATACTCTTTGTTTACTTGCTTTTTTGGAAGACATTTGAGGAAAGAAACCACAGAAAAAAAAGCACTTTTCCCCTCTAAAATTTTATGTGCTAACATCCCCACCTCCATTCCCAGAAATGAGAAATAACCAGGCTCCTCACTGAAAGATGAGGCTCTAATTCACTTCAAGTGACAATTCCTTTTCCCTAAAACTAGGGCCCAGAACTCAAATTTGTCAGGCCAGCCTAAGAACAGAGAAGCCAGTGCCGGTTGAGGGCAGCTTTTCTCTATTACAAACGGGTCCCCACCCTCCTTGTACCTCATACTCCACCCTCCACGGGAGCCTCAGGAAGGAGAGGCACAGCCCACCGCTCAGCTGGGTGAGGCTGCTCCCCAAAGGCAATGTGTCCCCCAGCCCATGGTCAGGCTCATCCTGCACTTGTTCTCTCCTCAACCATTTCAAACTCAAATTCAGATCCTACTGATGAATACTTACTGAGTATCTATAATGCCCAAGGCCCTACAATGGCTTTTATATTACCTCACATAATCACTAATTTCTTTCTTTTTTTTCCCCTTTTGTTTGTGAAAGTGAGGATTGAACCCAGGGCCTTTGCACTGACCTACACCCCCAGTCCATTTTATTCCTTTTGAGACAAGTTCTCTTCAGGTTGCTACACTGCCCAGGCTGGGTTCACACTTGCAATCCTGCCTCAGCCTTCTAGAGTGTTAAGGTGACAGCAGGATCCCACCATGCCCCACATAATCATTAATTCCATATGGCTATAAAATAAGCACATGGAGGGAAGACTACTAATAAACCAAGTGCAAAGCTATCACGAGAGCTCAACTCAGGCCCTGGTGAATGCCCGGCTTTGGGCCAGACAACACCCTCTCCCACTGCAAACTTCTAACTCATAAAGCTTGGATCATCCTCTCCCTTTCCTCCTTTTTAACCCTCCCACCCACTTCCTCCTCTTCAGAAGTGACAGAAAGTGACAACAAGCAGCAGCGACGGGCACAAGGGCAGAAGCAGGGACCAGCACCAGCGGGCAGCACCTGGCGGCCAGCACACATGCTGCTGTCAACACCAACCTTGTACTCTAACGTTTTGTTTTTCTTTTCCAGTCGTTCTATTTCCACTTTCTGTCCAGAAATCAACTTGTCTTTTTCACTGAGTTTTCCTTGAATGTAGTTTTCTTTATTTAAAATAGCACCGTCAAATTCTTGTAACAAAGCTTTAAAAGTAGTAGCTGAAACCAAAGCACACAGGTCAGGCTTTGCTCTAATTGCAAAATAACCAATGAAATGAGCTTGTATAAGACATTACAGAAAACAAGCTTTCTTTCTCTTTTTCTTTCACTTATTTTTTGAGACAAGAGTTCACTGCACATATAGTCCAGGCTAGCCTTGACCTCACTTAGAACTCATCATCATCCTCCTCCCTCAGCCTCCTGTGAGTGCTAGGATTTCCAGTGTGTACCCACCATACCCAGCTTGAAGCTTTACTCTTAATGCTGACAAACATCCTTCATTCTGCATTCTAATCCTCTTCTGGACCCATACAGATAAGTAATATGCTGACAGTTAGAAAAACAGAACAAATACTAGGTCTGAGTTGAGCTGTGCCTGCATGGAAAACCCTGATACACTGCATACTGGTGGTGATGTGGCCAGTCCCTGAGACCCAGTTCCTTACTAGATATTATGATGTTCACTATTCTACAAAATTGTCTTCCATCATTTCATTTTTCCTCATAATTTCCTGAGGCAGAAAGTACTATAATCCCCGTGTTGTAGACAGGTGTTAACGGTTTGGGTCTGGAGTGTTGCCCAGAAGCCTTGTGTACCTGGATGTAATGGGTTAGCTGTGGAACCTTGTGCTGCTGGGAACAGGGCCTGACCTGGGGGGATTGCTTCAACTTGTTGAGATGGGAGGTGGGAGACTTAAGGCAAAGATTTTAGGTGTATTATTGACCTGTGGGCTAAGAAGTAAGGGAGGGTAACCCATACTGGCAGCCTGAAGTAATGAAAGGAAGAAGGGTTGCTGCAGCTTCTTAGCGGGGAAGCGCTAGCCCTGCCTGCGTTGCCTGCCGCACCATCTTGAAGAGCTTTGGCCTGATTAGAACTCCACCCTGCGTTTCCACCACTGCCAGCTGCCTGCTGCCCTGAATGAACTGGGTGGAGCCTTATGACACTGAGCTAAGGTAAGCCTCTCCTCCCTCAGATTGTGGGTGTTGGGGTTCTGTCCCAGCAATGAATAAGTAACTAAAACAACAGGGAATCTATCTATCTATCTATCTATCTATCTATCTATCTATCTATCTATGTATACATACATACAGACACACACACACATGCACATACACACATATTACTTTCTGAGACAAGATCTCACTCTGTAGTCCAGGCTGGTTTTGAACTTACTATGAAGCCCAGGATGGCCTCGAACTCAGCAATCCTCCTACTTCAGCCTCCTGAGTGCTGAAATTAGAGGCATGCACCATCATGCCCGGCTTATGTGGTGCTGGGGAATCAAACTCAGGTACTGAGCATTTGCAAAGCAAGCACTTAAACCATTGAGCTATTCCTCCAGTCCCCTGATATTTAAATTTTAAGACAGGTTCTCACTAAATTACGAAGTCTAGGCTTGAACTCAGAATCCTCATGCCTCACCCTCCCCAAATGCTAGGAATCTAGACCAGTGCCACTCGGCCCATCTTTTTTTTTTTTTAAATATTAAAAAAAAAACCTGTGTAACTTCTGCTCAAGATTGCAGACAAGTAACAGGGTTGCACAATGCCTCTTTGTGGACCCACTTAAAAAGTTAAGAATATAGTCAAAACCTGTCTGTTCAATGCAGCTAGGAAAGGGAGGGGCACCCTAACAATTGAAGGGAAGCCATGAGAAGGTCAGAAACCACCCGCCTCCCCAAACATGTCAGAAGCGGAGGCAAACAGCATCCAGGAAAAAGATGAAAAAGTCCCAGGCTGACTGTGAGCTGCTGTCATCCGCACATGGAGGAAGGCCCGCCCAGAGCCTCTGACCCAGCTAGGGAAGGAAGTAGTGTCCCAACAACTAAAAGGAGGATGCAAGAAGGTCAGAAATCCCGAAGACATATCAGAAGCAGAGGAAAACAACAGCCCAGGAAGACATCCCAGCATCCATTGATGGAGGAAAGCTCAGAGCCCAGGACTTCAGACCAAGGCAGGCACAGATCCCAAAGTGGTAATTGTCAGCTGCAGGTAGCCTCAACCTCCAAAAAATGAGCCTGTGGATAGTGCTTGATACAAACACAACGGAAGCTCCCCCTAGAAAAGGCCTCCTGGAGCCCAGATCAGAAGCAGCACTCCGCAGCCACATCAGGCAGTGACATAAGCCAGAGTCATATTGAAAAAGAGGCTGAGACAGAGTTGTTTAGCATAAAAGAAAGTTCAGAAGAGCACATCAGGGCTTTGGGGTCACTCTAAACAGATCCTAGGAAGAAACTGGCACAAGAGACAGTTGCAGAAAGAAAAGGCCACTGACTGTCAGAACAGCCAGGGTGCAGTGAGGGCACCTCCAAGGGTAGAGAGGCCCACCCTGGGGGAGGGAAGCCAGGACAGGTGAGAGAGCTTTGCCGAGGGGGCAGGGCTGAACAAGATACCTCAGAGGCCATAGGACTGTTAGATCCTCCCTCACTGCCTACTCCCAACACAGAACTCATAGTACTTGTAGAACCATTCAAAGAAACTCTCGCTAGGCCTTTAAAGTGAAGTCCCTCAACAACAGAGACATGGGAAGAAGACAAGGCAACGAACAGGGCACACACAGACATGTTTGAGACCCCAGAAACTAATGCCATGGGCCCTGAAACAGTGGAACTCATAGGGAAGGAAGTCACAAAGCAAACGAATTGAAGAACCAGTTCAAACATGATATTCTCAAAGAAATGCAAGCCTTGATCAGCAGGCTTAAAGATGAATTTATTAATCAAATAGTGGTCCTAATGGAGACAAAGCGCACTGAGCACATCGAAGCCACAAATAAAAAGTTGGCTAAGGTAAATAAGGAAATACAAGATATGAAAGAACATTTTGATAGAGAAGTGGAAAATCTGAAAAGAAATCTAGCTGAAATTCAAGATATGAAAAATATATATGAAAGCAGGGGAAGACAACTCGAATATTGTGAGGACAGAATTTCAGACCTTGAAGACAAGGCATGACTCCACAATTAGAAATGAGAAGTGTAGCTGGTTACAACAGCTGATGGATGATTCAAAAAGAACCAATCTCAGAATTAGGTGTGCAGGAAAAAGAGCAGAAGACAGCACCAAAGATAAGAAGAATTTACTCACTGAAATAATGTAGGAAAATTTCCCTAATCTAGAGAAAGAAATTAATTTTCAGGTACAAGAAGCTTATAGAACACCAAAAAACCTTAACCAGTGTGTTGAGACTCGCCACAACATATCACAATCAAAACTTCAAGAATACAACATAAAGAGAGAATATTAAAAGCAGCAAGAGAAAAACAGGCATTATTTTAACAAGGCAAGCCCATTCAAATTACTACAGACTTCTCAATGCAAACTGCAAAGGCCAGGAGAGCCTGGAGCAAATCTTTCAAGCTTTAAAAGACAGCAAATGTCAACTCAGGTTGTTGTATCCAGCAAAATTATCCCTGAAAATTGAAGGGGAAATAAAATTTTTTCATGATCAAGAATCCCTAAAGAAATTTGTGACCACTAGCCCAGCATTGCAGAAAATACCTGAGGGAATCTTTGAGAAAGAGAGAGACAAGCAAGCACCAAAGAATATGGAGAAAACATCTAAAGAGAAAGTCTAACCAAAAAAATAAAGATTGGTATTTGAATTATTTGATTGGTGTCCTACTAAAACAGTACCAACTTTGTCATAAAAATCTGTGAAACTTCCCCATAATTATTATTTTTAATAGTATATTAGTTTGGGGGCTGGAGAAATGGCACAGTGAGTGCACGCCTTTCAAGTGCATGGTCCTGAGTTCAAAACCCCAGCACCACATAAAGCTGGGTGTGGCAGTGCAAGCCTGTAATCCCAGCACTGGGGAGGCTGAGGCAGGTGAACTGTCTTGAGTCCAAGGCCAGCCTGTGCTACACCAGTGAGTTCAGGAGCAGCCTACACTACAGAGAAAAATCCTGTCTCAAAAAAAGAAGATTAAAAAAGTATATTAGTTTGTAAAACATAAGAATTACATTCAACACGAGGAATTGGTATAAAATGTTTAAAAATATGTATGCAAGAATTTATGGATGTATAGGTAAATAAAATGATAAAGCAAATCTGGTAAAATGTTACTAATTAGTGAAATATGAGTAAATAATTTATGAAAGTTAAGAAAAATTCTGAGATAAGTATGCCATTACATCTATTGCTTTACGTGTAATATACTTTTGTGATATAGACTTAAGTTCATTTAAAGTAGCAATTCGATACAGACTTAAGTTCACTTACTGCAGCAACTCGCTTATTTAGTCATTGATGTAATTTTATCCTAAGAACAATGATTACTATAAATGATAACCTGAATGTCATATGAATGTACAAACATTGCCTTTCAGTACTCAGCTAAGGAATTTGAAATTTAACTTCTCCCTTTTTCTTTCTCACATTTTCTAGCCTTATGAACTTCACTGTGATAGTTCTTTTCTTATGTGGATGGGTGGGTGAGGTCATGTTAAAGAATCTCAACAAAGATATACTAAGATATAAGAATAAAACAGCTTTCAGAAAATCAATCCAATAAAGAGCTCTGCTGAACCCAGAGAAAAGGCATCAAGATGTGGCCACTGCAGCCCATTCTATGGGAGGGAAGCTGAGCTAAGAGTGGTGATTCGAGTGGTGAAGTGAGTCAGCCGCAGAAGATTAAATACGTTAAATGGGAAGGGATTGTAAAGTTGATGTGACCTATATGTGCACAAAATACTCAAGTTTATTGTAAACATTATGTATCACATATATATATTAATAAAAATGGAAAATAAATCTGTGCAAAGTCTTCTGTTACTTTAAGTCAATAATGCCTTAATTACTACAAAGTACAGTGACCACCCTGAAAGGGGGACCGTGCCACCGAACTGAGATATAAATGCAATCCCTGAGGCCAAAAGACTGCAAGCGGCTCTGTCCTCACCTTGCTTGTTGAACTCGTCGATCATCACCTGCCGCAGGTGGTGGCGCTTCTCCAGGGCCTCGATCAGCCTCGGGAGGGTGTCCTCGTCATTGACATCCAGAATCTCACAGGATGGCAATGGTGGGAAACTCTGCAATACCACCTCGGGAAGCAGTGGTTCTGTGGTGAGTTAGGGAAAGTTAGCAAGTCAAACGGGAGAGAAAGGCAGTCCTGAAACATGTTTACCAGCAGTTAGAGACCCAGAGAGATTACCTAATCACAGCATTTCAGGAATTGGCCTGGTCTCACTTCCTTAAAAAGGAGATTTACAGTATGCAACAAAAGGAGTCTCACTTACAGTTGCTTTAAACTTTTTTACATTTGCTCTTACGGAGAAAGCATGCAGCTAGCTCTCTTTATATGAAACACATTTTTTTTCCTTTTTTTTTCTTTTTTTTTGAGACAGGGTGTTGCTCTATGGCCTATGCTGCTGATCCTGAACTCAGTGGTGTAGGCTAGGCTGGCCTTGGACTCAGGATAATCCTTCTGCCTCAGCCTCCCAGGTTTTGGGATTAGAGGCGTGCACCACCACACCCAGCTTTATGTGGTGCTGGGGAACTGAACTCAGGGCCTTGTGCTTACAAAGCAAGTGCTTTAACAGCTGTGCCATTCCTCCAGCCCCCAAACACATATTTTTTTAAAATATGGACCAACTGTGGGGAAATCACACTAATAGCCCATCTTACCATCTCCAAGTGGGCCTCCTCGCACCAGGTTCCGGTACCGCCTCCCAGGCGTCAAACCACAAATGGCCTTGTCTACTGGTCTCGCCACTTCAACTTCCTGGGTCACTTCGGCAAACCTCATGACTTGCTAAAATATAAACGGGATTGGTGAGAAAACAAAAATAATAAGAAGCAGATCCAAGTCCTTCATCACGAGTGAATAAATGAAGCAGTACAAGTGGTCATTAGCCTACTTCTATATTTGTGGTTTGGTCTCAATTTATAAAATGTTTGAATGTCATTCTTTTTTTCTTTTCTTCCAACCCTTTCTCTTTACAATCCTCCTGCTTCAGCCTCCCAGAATGCTGGGATTGCAGCCTTCCACCACACTCAAAATGTCATTCTGCACATTCAAATAACCAATTTCTCCTAGAGAAATCCCACTGCACAGGATAAACAAGTTAGAGTTACCAAGCTTTCCTCATAGTCTTCAGCCTTTGGATTCACACACACTATCATTCGTACTTTTCCTTCTCCGTCGAAGTAGTTCTTAAACAGATGGGTCAACTTCGAATCGCGGTAGGGAACCATCTGGGAATACATTCACGTCTGAGTCCATGCAGCAGGGACACACCGAGCCAACCACTGGGGGCAAAGCCAGCCGCCGCTTACCTTATTAGTTCCGTACATTTGGTTCTCTCTCAGGACTTCCATGCACGTTCTCAGCGTCATCAGTGACTGATTGATGTTGCCTAACAGAAAATATACACAGAAGGTATTTGACACAACACCTGTAGTGACACACACCTACGATATCAGCATGCTGGAAGGCTGAGGAAGGAGTATTGAAAGCCATAGCCTAGTCTGGGCAACTCAGTGACTTAGGGAGACCCTGTCTCAAAATAAATTTTAAAAACCCCACTAATCAATCTAACACCTCTAATGTGCTCTGCGTGCCTATAAAATCTCAACTTCAGATTAACTATTAGATGGAGATTATAAGCAGAATTTCCTTGCTCCATCAAGGAGCTATCTGTATGTGATTGGGCTATCTTTCAAGAGTAATATTTCTAGTCAGGTTAAATAGCATCCTTCAGGGATTTCATTAAAAGTTATCTCCAGCAAAGGCAACATAACAGCTAATGGCGCATGAAGCTTTTCCGAGAACTTTAGTTATGTGAACAAGTGCATTAGATGGAAACATTTAATACTCTGATATTAAAATATTTTATCTAAAGCATGGTGTGAGGTTGCATCACGTGCCTGGAGTTGGCTCTGCACCCACAGGGCACTTGTATGAGAATAGGCAAGGATCTGAGGAAGCAGCTGCCTCTGTTGTTTCCACATGGTAAGGATTCCCCAGACGGCACACATTACTCCTGAGCAATCCTGTTTGGACTTTTGAGCCATGGCTGGCTGCCACACTGACCCAGGCTTCAAGAAGCAGCTCTTCCCTCACCAGATCCCAAAAGTACCTAAGACCATATTCTGCCAGCTGGTTTGCTCATGCTTCCACAGGTGAGTTATAGCAGTGGTTCTCAACCTTTTTGTCACCAGAGACTGGTTTTGTTGAAGGCCATTCTCCCAAGGGCCAGGGGTGTGAAGCATTGCCTCCTGTCCAATCAGCATGAGACTTACAACCTAATGGAAGCCAGCTGACAGGAGGCGAAGTTTTTGTTCATCAGTCCAAGAGGCTAGGTCCTTCCAAGACCACAGACAGTACTGTCCACAGCCCAGAGGCTTAGAGACTTCTGATTTAGAGACTAAGTTAGTTTGTTTGTTTGTTTATTTATTTATTTATTTATTTATTTATTTTTGAGACACAGTCTTGCTCTGTAAACCAGACTGGTCCTGACTCATGGCAATACTCCTACCTCAGCATCCCAAATGCTAGGATTACAGGCATGTGCCACCACGCCCAGCTTTGTGTGGTGCTGGAGAATTGAACACAGGGCCTTGCCCTAGCTAGCACCCCACCCCCCATTTTTTTTTTTTTTTTTTTTTTTTTGAGATAGGGTCTCACTCTGTAGCTCAGGCTTGTCCTGAGCTCACTATGAAGCCCAGGCTGGCCTTAAACTCAAGGCAATCCTCCTGCCTCAGCCACGTGAGTGCTGGGAGTACAGGCTGGAATTGCAGGCATGCACCACCACACCCAGCTTATGTGGTAGTGGGTAATTGTACTTGGTGCTTGATTTAGTGCTTGTAGCAAGCACTTTAACTGCTATGCCATTATTCCAGCCCCTAGAGGCTAAGTCTGAAGATCAATGAAACTTCTTTAGATATGCTGCGTTAGTATCGACCTATGGGATCTAAACTGAAGGCAAGTATGCTTAAGCCATCCACTGGCAGAGCAGATAATAAACTGAAGATGCAAGGTTTTGAGAAGTGACAATAAATACGCTCTGTGTTTTACTCACCAGCTTCACGTAATCTGTTCCCTTCTGCTTTGGTCCGGTTGGTTCTTTCACTTCCAGCAAGATCTACCAAGGACAGCTGGCTTATAGTGATCTGTTCCTTTTCCTGGAAGGGATCCCAAAGCCAAGAACAGCAAGTAAGTTACACGTGGCTTACAATGTTCTTTAAATTGAACTGAATCAGCAGAGCTAATGAATTCAATATTTATACAATACAAAATGCACGTGGGCAGAAGCTACATTTTAGGAGCAGTTGCTGTAAGCACGTAATAAATGCATGCACGACATTCAACATTTCCTCATCTTGTCTGGTGCTCCTCCTCCATTAGTCCTTGTACATAACCCTGAGAACTGGGGCTCCCTGTCTTCTCTGCCACATCATCTCCAGCACCCTGCACACTTTTAAGTGATTCAAAGGATATCAAGTATGAAAGAGTGGTTTAGAAGCACTTCCTGGCTAATTTATTGATTAAATGACTAACATTTATTACCTACTCTAAAACAAGAACTGGACTAAAATCTTTATGATAAGAAAATTATCTCCTTTAATCCATACTTTTTCTTTCCTCTTTCTTTTCTTTTTGTTCTATTTTAAAGTACTGAGGTTTGAACTCAAAATCTTAACCCTGAGCCTCATCTCAGCCCTTTATTTTTAATTTGAGCCAAGACCTCCCTAAGTCACTAAGGTGCCTAGGCTGGACTAGAACTTGTAATCCCACTGCCTCAGCCTACCAGAGTCCTGCAATTTTAAGCATGAACCATCTTACCCAGCTAATTTTCACAATGTTACAAGGAGGTTCTATTGGGTGACAGTAATAAACACATAAGAATCAGAATTCAAATCCTGGTGGACTTCAGGCCCATCTCTTCTGCCACATACACTACACACCTTGTGGATGCCACAATTTTGAGACATAATATGAATGAGATTTTTGCACTGTAATACTTTTAAGTTAACTTTTCTGTACACAGGCTAAGACATGGCTAATGACGTGAGAAGCCATGCAGCACGACAGGTCTGGTGGTAAGCAGTGACTGGCTGGTGGCAGCCCTGCCGGCCTCCCCGCCAAGCAATGAGCAACCAGACCCTGACCACATCCTACCAGTAGCTTCCCTGGAAAGTGAACTGCAGATATTTAAAAACCACGAACTGAATTTCTATGTACAAAATGGGCCATGAGAGATAAAACTGCTCATTCTTATCCTAAGAGATTTTTGATGATACGCGAACACTTCTCATAGTGAAGTTCCAAGCTCACAGATTGAACAGGAAGCTTCCCAGATACTAGTGGGGAAAAAACTTTGTTATCAGTTACATATATATATTAGTTCTTGAGCAACTTATTACAACGGAACCTTCCTATTGACTCTAATTCCAAAACTTGAGGACCAAGACAAAGAGAAACCCCACACCCTACTGTCACCTGTAAGACATTGTCTCCGTCGGCATCCAGGGGAGCCTGGACTAACTTAATGTTGAACACGCTATGTGAGCGGCTGGACTCCCGGTTCAGATGGGTGTTGGCAATGCGTCTCTTTTTCTGGCCTATGACAACAGGGAGACCCGTGATTAGGCCTCCACACGATCATTTCATCACACATGCTTTCTGAGAAATGGAAAGGCCCTGCCCTCCTAGAAGGGCGCCTCCACCCCCAGGTCAGCCCATCACCCCGCCTGACCTCTCCAGAAGACCTCGAAAGCCTCCTCAGTGGACTTCACTTCCACCTCTGTGCAGCCCGCAACATACATGTTATGGTTCTTGTCCTCACGGAGCATTTTAGATTGTGGAAGTCTACAGAAAAGAAAACAAGGCAACCACTCTTTAGTGGAGATAAGCTTGTGTAATACCCCAGAGAAATGGTAAAGGTGGAGAAGACTGTGAGACTATACAGTCAAGATTAGTTACATAACAAGGAAACAGGAACTAACTGGTTGTGAAAGCGTTGCTCTAGTTTACTCTACCAAAGCACATAAATGACACCCATGAACGGTTAGAGATCACGGCACTACCACAGCAGTAACACATGCACAGTTAAGCATCACAATCTAGAATTTTCCTAATTAAAAAATATCAGCAGACAGAACTGTTCCTGACCCTCGCAGCAACAACACAGAAGCAGTTCGGACAGAGCTTGCTATACACCAGTGGTGGCAATGGTGTCAGGTTTCTCTCTATGGTAGGATGAGGGCTGGGTAAGGCTGCTCGTGGCCTCAGTTTTGTGAATGATGACAGCCACCATCACAGTCAGTGACAGATTTTTCTGGCAGTCAGAGGAAATGAAGGTGTAGCAGCCAGCCCAGAGGCAAAGAGAAACACCCCATGTGCAAACACCACAGGTGCCAACCACTAGTATAAGTGCACCCTGCTCCATAAGAAAGAGCCAGCACCATCACATACACCAAATCTGTGCTCCTCGCAGGTGTGCTGCAGGTGGTCCACCTACCAAAGGAATAAGGTAGACAGGTGTTACTGTTTCTACAGCAGCCCTTCCCTTAACAGTAATGAGTTCAGTCTATATACAAGCCACGATGAGGTGTACCTTAAAAACCCTCTGCTTTATTGCATTAAAAAAACACTAAAGACTAACAGCTTGGAAAAGGTGGTCTAGCAACACCCTAATAAATTAAGTCTGAAATCAGTGCCTGCCACATACCCTCATAAGTTCGTCCAAGGAGGACCCAGGAAGGTTCCCAGCACTCCTGTTGGTCTTCCTCTACATAACTTTACTAAACCAACATGGAGTTTCGTGGCCAATCTTAGAGCAAAACAAACACTTGGAACACAGGCAGGCATGAGAGTAGCTGGCAGAAATGAGCAACGTTACCAAAACTTACAAAAACGGACACACAAAACTGGAGTCAAGGCAACTAACGGTTTGAAACAAATGGGCAAGTGATTCATAAAATCAGTAAGCAATTTGATATAAAAAAGCAACTGCCTCATAAGGTCCTGGCTCCACATTTCTGTATAAGCCAACCTAAGCACGTTGTTTGTTTTATGGAGCAAGATTGAGCCCAGGGCCTCATACGGAAATGTATTCCCAGCTCAGTTTGATTTTTGATTTTGAGTCAGGGTCTCACTAAGTTCTAAGTTCTCCAGGAGGGCCTTGAATTTGTGATCCTCCAGCCTCAGCCTCCTGGAGTACCAGGGTCTATACCACCATGCCCAGCTTATTTTTTTCTTTTTTTACCTTTTCAACACCAACATTCCAAGGGCTAATATATAAATATGACTCCAGAAAGAAGTCCCTTTGGAAAGTTCTTATTTGAGGTAGGACTGAGTAATGCAAAAATCAAAATAAGTCAGTCTTTTCATCAAAATAGAATGAACGTCCAGCCTGGTGACCCTGGGAGGCTGAGGGAGGACGAAAACAAGCTTGAGCCGAGCCTGGGCAACTCAATGACTTTGTGAGAGCTTGTCTCGAAATCAAAAAGAAAAAGCAGGCTGGGAGCATAACATAGTTCCAGGGCCCCAGAGCTCCAGTCTCAGCACTACAGAAAAAAGAAAGACATGCTTATAATGTTTATATTGTGTTTCCCAACTTTGCAATTGCTTTACCAATCCTCAGTAAATTCAAGAACCCTGAATGAAGATCCTGTGACTCAGTAGGGGTTGGGTGAATAGCACAGTGGTTAGAGCATCTGCCCCAGAGTTCAATTCCCCAGCACCACATAAGCCAGGTGTGGTGGTACACACCTGTAATCTCAATGCTTGAGAGTCTGAGGCGGGAGGACTGCCATATGTTCAATGCCAGCCTACGCTACACAGTAAGTTCAGGACCAGCCTGAACTAGAATGAGACCTTGTCTCAGGAACAATAAAATAAAAAGTGATTCAGTAAGAACCAAAGGAATACTTTCATCAAGTCTGACCTCAAAGTATATACATTTTCCTTTCTTGCTTTGTTTTCTTAAACAGGGTCTCACTCACTCTGCAGTCCCTGCTGGTCCTGAACTCACTGTGTAGCCCAGGCTGGACTCGGGCTCATGGCAATCTTCCTGCTTTAGCCTCCCAAGAGCTGGGATTACAGCATGCAACACTATGCCTAGTTTATGTGGTGCCAGGGAATTGAACCCAGGGCTTTGTGCTTGTGAGGCAAGTGCTCTAACCACTCACCTATGTCCCCAGCCCCCATATACACATTTTTCATATAAGAAAACAGGAATATGCTGTCATCTGTTCTCAGGATCATGGGTGTCTACATTGAGCTATTTCTCCAACACTGCTCCATGAGATGCAGATGCAAAGGTTAACTGGAAAACACGACTTCATATTATCCACGCACTGAGAGGCCCTAACAAAGCCAGCACTTAAGACCAGTGTTCAGCTGAAGAGTAAGACCATCAGTTCAGGAGCAAGATACAAACATTAGACACAAGATTCCAGAGTCAGGGGCTGCAGGAACAGCACAGTGATTAGAGATTCCAGAGTCAAACCCAGCACGGAGCAGATCTAAAACTGTGAGCCAGAAGGTGGCCAGTCCTCAGTCTCAGCATGGCAAGCCCAAGGAGCCCTAAGGGGAGAATTAACAGCAGAATGACCATGTCCTGTCACCTCTACTCACCAGGGATAGATGGTGTGAGAACTGCTTGTACAGCTGCCAGCACCAGGAACCATTCTGTAGCAACACCCACGACACAGAGGGCTAAAGAGGCCACGAAACCCAGTGCCAGCCTTGCAGGAGGCAGCCCCACACCATCACAGACAGACCTCCTCATGTAATTAACTAAGCTCAAAACAGAGTCCAGGGCTGAGTCCTCACATGTCATCACCACATGGAGAAGCAGGTCGCTCTGCTATCCCTCAGGCCTGGCTCCCCACACAGCTGCTTCCTAGTCAACAGTGGGTGCACACTCTGAACGCTTAGCTACATGATGTGTAAGTTACTTCATTTCAATGCAAAGAAGTACACACGTCATTCCCATTCACAGCCGAACACGGGGGGTCACCAGGGCAGCAACTCCCTCCAGGCTAGCAGCTACTCACTTGGGCTTTATGGGATCAAATGGCACCTCTTCCAGTAGATCATAGATGTAATTGTTATAGATCTCAATGTAAGAGACGAACACACCGTAGACACTGTCTTCATCTACTTCCTCCACTTTGCAGAATTCTTGGACATTTATCATATCTGCAAACTCTGGATCTACTTGTCGTCTAAGACACAAAATCAAACCAACAAAAGTTTCATTTTAGTCATTATCAGTCATCAAAACAAACAAACGCAAACTTTTCTACAGGGAAACTGAAGCTCTGACACAGATGATCTGCCATTAAAGCACAATACACAAGGCCAACTTTATCCATCCTTAAGGTCAGCCAGTGGTACCCAGTGTCCCTGCCGTCACAGCCCATGCATAAACTCCATTTCCCCCCACTGCCCGGAGGCACTTGTCTAAAGAGCGCGCTCAGAACCCGGGAGAACACCTGAGCACACCCATCACTGGCACACACGGGCCAGTGCGGTGCCACTGACCCACACTCACTCACTTGGCAGAGGGCGTCTTTGGATTGGGCATGGCTTCTCTCTTCTGCCGTTCCAACAAGGCATCCACCTCACACTGAATGTCCATACTGTTCCTGTCATTTGATTTAAAAACCTGTGCAGAGGCAAAAAATTAGACTGTGAGTTTTCAGAGTGACTTAAGTAGTAAGAAATGCATTTAAGACGAGCTATTTAAGATTTAAACATAAAATTTAAGACTCAAAATGGCTCCAATGCTGTGCCTCCCTCTGAATTCATGGGCACCTCCGTCCTGTGTAAATGTGTCACAATAGGGAAAAAAGATACTTACATATCGTTTAGCTTGAAACGACCCTATGCTGTTAAAGATCATGTCCAAACAACGAGGCAGCAGCCCGCCTTCCCCTGGGGAGCCCGTCATTGTGTGAGTCTTTCCGCTTCCCGTCACACCATACGTAAAAAGAAGACCTGTGGCACAGTAAGTTAAAGTGACTTAAAGCTTAAGATTTTCCACTTAAAAAGACTACCCACACATGTGCACACACATGTACACACACACACACACACACGTATTGTGAGGCAGGGTCTTGCTCTGTAATTCAGGCTAGTTCTGAGCTGACTTTGTAGCTCACGCTGGCCTTGAACACATGGCAATATTCCTGCCTCTGCCTCCTAAGTGCTAGGATTATAGACATGCACCATCACACCTGGCTTATGTGGAGCTGGGGAATCGAACCCAGGGCCTTGTGCTTGCTAGGCAAGTGCTTTAGCAGCTAAGCATTTCCTCCAGCAACCCCCTAGCTCTTGTTAAATTTCATTTTTATTTTATTTTGAGACAAAGTATCATTAAGTTGCTAAATTACCCATCCTGGGCTTAAACTTGTCATCTTCCTGCCTCAGCCTTCCACAGTGCTAGGATACAGGCATGCACCACTAGATCCAACTAAAGTGGTTTTATTCAATGTATTTTATTTATTTAATTTTAATTTTATTTTACTTTCTGGAGGCAGGTCTTTCTCTGAAGCCCAGGATGGCCTCAAACTCACAGGAATTTTCCTGTCTCAGCCTCCCAAGTGCTGGGATTATAAGTGTATGCAACCACTGCAGGCCTGTGTATTACTGGGGTTTTGAACTCAGTGCCTTGTGCTTGCTAGGCAAGTGCTCTAACTGCTGTGCTATTCCTCCAACCCCAGTATATATTTTTTAAGAAAGCATTAAGACACTCATAAAAAGCAAGCTTAACATCACTCTTAACAAATTAAATCCAAACCCAATGCTAATCTCAAAAAACAGTTTTACTAGAAGAGAAAAAAAGGAAAGTACAAGCTCCAGGACACTTACCATTTTTACCGTGAATGAGATCATCCACTAAGGGATTGGCCACAACATCAAAAAGCTCCTTCTGGGTAGTGTGTGTGCCAAATACTTGCTTAAATGAGTACTGCGTCTGTGAAGAGAGGAAGTACATCTAGGTGGAACACCGCTGAGTCTAGGTTAGAAACAGATGTTTATGTTTATAGCATCTATCTCTGTTTTGGTGATGCTGAGGCTCTAGCCCAGAGCCTTTACAGCGAGCTACATACACAGCCCAAAGTTATTTTCTTTTTTGAGAGTCACCAAGTTGCCCAGGAAGAGCTTGAACTTGCAATCCTCCTGCTTCAGCCTCCCAGAACGCTGAGATTATAGGCCTGTACCACGAGCTCAGTTTCTTCTAGTGTTTATGAACATTTCTGATCTACACACACAAGGAAAAAACACAAATGTTCTTTAAACATGGAACCCAAAGTCCTTTAGAAACTCACTCAAATAGTCGTGATATGTTTCAGTCACAGCAGTTTGCAAACTAGTCCCTGTCTTCAGTTCCAAATAGTGAGGAGATGTCTATGGCTACACCACTCTCAGCGTGCCCAGTAGCGCCCACAGGCGGAAGAGAGCACAGGGAAGTCTCAGTGCACTAGTGTTTCACAGGCTGGCTCAGTTTAAATTAAGTGACAGACAACATCAAATGTATTATGATTCACAGTTAGAGGTTTGTGAATATTCTCAAGCATTATGTCATGTGCTATTTTACTATTTTTTTCTTTATGAAAGTGTCATTTAAGATAGCATAGCAAGCCAGGCTCACTGCCACAGGCCTGTAATCCCAGCACTCTGGAAGAATGAGGCAGGAGGATCATGAGTTCAAGCGCAAGACAATTAGCAAGACTCTGTCCCAAAATCAAAAATAAAAATGGGCTGGCAAGGATGCAATTCACTTTGAGGCCCGGGTTTGATATCCAGATACATCCAACCAGCAGGCAAAAAAAAAAAAAAAAAAAGAATTTATTATGGATTACTGATAATATCCAGTATCTTTCTCTGTTTTACAGTTTTTAACCCTACTTATTGTGATCAGTATCATGACTCTTCACATTTTAAAATAAGCAGTTTTGGGCTGGAAGAATAGCAAAGTGGTTGGAACACTTGCCTAGAAAGCCTAAGGCCCAATGTTCAATTCCCCAGTGCCACATAAACTGGGCATGGTGGTACAGGCCTACAGTTCCAGCACTCAAGAGACTGAGACAGGAGGATTGCTGTGAGTTTGAGGCCAGACTGGGCTACATAATGAATTTTCAGGACTAGCCTGGACTACAGAGTGATACCCTATCTCAAAACACACACACACACACAAAAAAAAAAAAAAAACTGTTCACCAAATAGAAGACATGCACACAACAGTATTCAAGTGTGTAATAATAATAATAATTATAGCTGAAAATCCCAAGCACTGATAACATCCCAGAAGCTGGCTAAAGAGTAAGTCACTGTGCTCTGACAACTGTGGGGATAGCTACAACAGCCCTTCAACATCCATGGGAGATTTGTTCCAGGTCCCTCCACAGATACCATGGGGTGCATAAGACCTTTATAGAAGATGGCATAGCATTTGCATATAATCTACACAAAGGTTCTGTATACTTACATTCTCTCTAGGATATCATGGCACCCAATACAATGTAAATTCCATATCAATAGTTCTTTTACCATGTGTAGGGAACAATAACAAAATAAAATCTGGTCTATGTAGTATAAACACAATTCTTTTCTCTAAATATTTTCAACCCAAGGCCTGGAGAAATGGCTCAGCAGTTAAAGCACTTGCCCAGCATGTGCTAAGTCAAGCGTTAAATACCAGACTGTGGGGTGATATCTAAGATGTTGACCACTGGAAATCCCGGGGAGGCCACCTGGGGTGTTTACCAAGGAAGATGATTGGGCCAAGCTGTTTCCACCCTGGTGGACCACGCATGATCCCAATACTACTGCTGCGAGCGCCCGGCGCCTGCCTGCATGGACATCTCGATTGGCTTGACACCCACTTACGTAGACACCACGTCCAATCATCTGTTCTCCCCTCCTTACCACGTTCTCCCTCTACCCTACATAAGCTTCTGTACTTCCTGAATAAAGTGAGTTCCTGCTTCGACAGACTTCGGCTGCGTCTGGTACTCTTGGGATGAGGGGCCCAGCCGTGCTTTCAGCTTTCCTCTCCTCTGGCCCTTGTGTGGTGTTAAGACCTCCACACTAGATTTCGATTCCCCAGCACCACATAAGCCGGGCATGGTGGTGCACACCTATAATCTCAGCACTGGGGAGGTGGAGGCAGGAGGATTGCGGTGAGTCCAAGGCCAGCCTGGGCTCCATAGTGAGTTCAGGACCAGTCTGGGCTACAAAGCAAGACCCTGTCTCAAAAATAAATAAATAAAATATTTTCAAATAAATAAATAAATAAAAGGACTGGGGGTCTAGCCCAAACTCCAGTCCCACCAAAATATTTCATTCAAATAAAAATTGGTAGTCATTTCAATAAATAAATATTTTCAATCCATTGTTGGTTGAAACCACAGATGTAGAACCACACAGGTAGACAGACTATTCATTTTCTGAATGAAAAAATCTATTAAATAACTTGCCAAATTACACGCATAGCTGAATTACGTTAATTCAAAAGCTATACACAGAACTTTGGAAAGAAAAGGACAGTGCCAAAGTTTGGACATGGGATGTCCCAGGCCTCAATAACAACTTCCTTTCCTTCTCTTCTTCCCTTCCCTTTCCTTTCCTTTCCAGGGTGCATGGTGGCCCATGCCTGTAATCCCAGCACTGGGGAGGCTAAGAGAATTGCCAAGAATTTGATGGCAGCCTGGGCTACATGGCTAGTTTAGGATCAGCAGGGACTGTAGAGCGAGACCCTCTCTCAAGCTCCACCCACCCCACCCCACCCCCCCCAAAAAAAAAACAAGTAAGGAAAATCGAGGCCTTGTGGAAGCAACAGCCCAAGTTCTTGGATCCATTAGCAGCAACGCCACTGGGATCAAGCCCAGGGTCTCATGCTGAGCTCCAATTCTTAATTTTAACCCTGCCTCAGCCTCCTAGAATGCTGGGATTGTAGACCTGCACCACAGGGCCTGGATACAACACTATTTCAACTACACCTGCACCACAGGGCCTGGATACAACACTATTTCAACTACACAATGCTGCCTTTGGTCACAAGGCAGTGACAATTTTTAATCCCTACCAAACCTTTTGTTTAATGCACTCAAAACCTTTCTTTATACATTCGTGAAATGGAGTCATTCAGTGTTCAGCTCTACCATGTCCAGAAGGGCCGCCTGTTCCACAAGGCCTACTCAGGACACTCACCCATGCTGAATCCAAATGTATCCAGGGTTTGATGAGTAGGACATCAGGTGCAGATGGAGACAGTGAACAAGGACAGATGTCACCTCATAATGTCTCAGTCAACAACAAACATATACAACAGTGACCCCTAAGATTATTTTTATTTATTTATTTTGAGACAGGATCTCCCTCTGTAGTCCAGGCTGGTTGGTAACTATGTAGCCCAGGCTGACCTTGAACCAAGTAATCCTCCTGCCTCAGCTTCCCAAGTACTGGGATTATAGGTGTGCACCAATACACCCAGCTTATGTGGTACTGGGAAATTGAACTCAGGGCCTTATGCTTGCTGGGCAAGCACTCTACTCTAACCACTGTGCTATTCCTCTAGACCAACCCCTAAGATTATAATGCTGCTGAAAAATTCCGCTTTCACTAGAGACATCAGAAGGAAGTACAACACATTATTCATGTGTCTGGGATGCTGCCAGTGTAGATAAACCTGCAAACAAATCTGTTCAGATGTGCAGAAGTACAAGCACTGGCCATTGCGTTATCACTACCTAGGGCTCAGTGTGCTAATAGGCTATAAAGGTGGGTCACTCCCCACAGCCACCGCGTAGCACAGTGACCTCATCCAGTCGTGGGTACCTACCCACTCTGTGATGTGACTTGCGCACACCAATGACACATGACACAACTGCCTGAGGAGGCACTCTCATCCATTTTTTCCTTTGTACCAGAGGTTGAACCAAGGGTCTTGCACTAAGTTACATCCCCAGGCCCCTCTTCTAGTAAATATTGACTGAGGCAGGGTCTCCCTCTATAGCCCAGGCTGGCTTTGAACTCATGGCACCGCTCTATCTCAACCCAGAGCCTTACACATGCTAGGCAAGCACTTTATTGAGTTAGGAATTCAGCCCCTTATTCTCTGAGACAAGGTCTCATTATGGTGCTAACTTGTTCCGTCTGGGCTCTAAATCTTTTTCTCTTTTTTTTCTTTTTAAAGGAGGCAGGCATAGAAAAGGTCTTTATTTATGATCCACAGACAAAGAGGTAGAAGTTCCACCATCCAAAAGGGGTGGGTTGCAGAGGCTCGAATTCCTGATCCTTCTGCTCTGCCTCCCCAGTTCCTGAGATTATAGGCTGACAAAACCACACCTGGCTCAAAGCCGTTAAGTGCTATCAGGGAGTGTAGATCAAGGGAGCTGAAGAAAGTGCTACCTCTGGTGGGGTGGTCTGGATACCCCAAGGGGGTGCTCTTTAAGCTTAAAGGGATGAGGAGTCATCCATGCTAAGACTCAAGGAAAAGGGCAGGTGGGGCTAAGGTAAGAGCTGTCAGACAGGACTGGTGGCTTATCTGATGAACCCAAAGACAGGTGAGCACTGAGAGATTTACGGTCACAGAGAAAGAAGGTGGCTAAGCTGGATACTCCCATTTAAAGGTCTTATCCTTAGAAAGGTCTGAAAATTTGAAATGATAAGAGGCCTCAGTAGGTGTCAGTTCTGGCTGCTCCATGGAAGCAGATCAGATAAGAAGGTTCCAGCTGCAGTGTAGCACAGCCAGGCCTGCAGCCCCAGCAGTGTGCACTCCTAGTGGCCCACAGCCAGCACTAGCCCAAGAACTGTTTGTTTCCAGACTACTTTCACGTTTAGCAACTTTTGTAGCCGCGAGGTCTCCCTGAAACATCTCAACCTGTGTTCCATGCACTCTGTTCAGTGCACAGGTCTTAAAGGGCCCTTTCCTCAGATTCACATAGATAGATGCAGTTTGTATAAGCTGCCTTACATAGCAAGAGCCTATCACCACACACACAAAAAAATATTTCTCTGGATTCAGAGGGGAGCAAAAATTAAGTGTTCTTTTGTGAATTGTAGAATTTGAGATGCCTGTGTGATATCAAGCTGATCTTCACATTCATCTGAAACTCCAGCATAGTCTTTAGTTTTGATTCAGAGACAAGGTCTTGGGGCCGGAGGAAGAGTGCAGAGGTCAGAGTGCTCACCTAGCAAGAACAAGGCACTGAGTTCCTTTCCCCAGTACCGCATGAGCTGGGTGTGGTACCACATGCCTGTAATCCCACTACCCTGTAGGCTGAAGCAGGATCGCTGTAAGTTCGAGGCCAGCCTGGACTATACAATGAGTCTAGGACCAACCTTGACTACAGAGTGAGACCTTGCCTCAAAAAAAGGGAAAAGAAACAGAGACAAGGGCTTATGAAGCTGGCAAGTAGCCCAACCTGGGCTTAAAATTGCAATCCTCCTGCCTCAGCTGCCCACAGAGCTGCAATTACAGGTCTGTGAATATCTATTCAACTTCAGAGCCAATGATTTAAGGTAAAAATAAAAATTTCAGAGCTGTTACCATATCACCAACATTTTTTTTCTGCCTTTACTGAGGACCAAAACACAGGGTCTTCACATTGAGATACATCCCCAGTCTTTTTATTTTGAAACATTTCACGGAGGTGCCCAGAACAGGCTCAAACTTGTAGATTTCTCCTGCTTCAGCTTTCCAGAATGTTGGGATTACAGGCATGCACGACATTGTTCTGCTATAATCAATATTTAAAGACATGGGAAAGTATAAATAAAAAATGTGGGAGGGGCAGGGCACTCAGTGGTTAGAGCACCTGTCTAGCAAGCACAAGACCCTGAGTTCAATTCCCTAGAACCACATAATTGGGCAGTGGCACACACCCATAATCCCAGTACTCAGGAGGCTGAGGCAGGAGAAATGCTGTGAATTTGAGGCCAGCTGGGCTACAAAGCAAGAGAATCTGTCTCAGAGAAAATAATAAGGGACAGGGGATGAGAGGATGGAGAATTAGCTTGGCTTGAAGTGCTTACCTAGCATGCCCAAAGATCTGAATTCAGTCCTTCAGCACCACATAAAACGTGGCGTATGTGGGGATGGAGGACTTAGCCTAGCAAGTCCTAAGTCAAGCACGAATAACCAAGTTCAATTTCCCAGCACCACATAAACCAGGTGTGGTGGCCCAGGCCTGTAATCACAGCACTCAGGAGCTGAGAGAGGAAGATTGCCATGAGTCCAAGGCCAATCTGGGCTCCATAGTAAGTTCAAGATCATCCTGGGTTGCAGAGACCCTGTCTCAAAAAAAGTGGTGCACACCTTTATCTCATCATTTGAGAGGCTGAGGCACGAGGATTTCTATGAGACCAACCTAGGCTACATAGTGAGCTCAGGATCAACCTGAATTACAGATGGAGACCCCATCTCAACGAGAAAAAAACTTAGCATTAAAGAGGTCATGGGTTTTTTTTGAAGAGCAATGTCATGGCAAGAGTGTGCAGAAAGTGAATGGCAGTGAATGTGGAGTGCCAGCCTGAATCCTCTTCCTCCTGCCCCCACCCACAGTCCACCCTCTAGCCCCCCTGACTCTCAGCCTAACTATACAACAGTCACTACTACTTTTCCCAACTGAGCTGAATGGCCAGGACTGCCTTTTTTTTTTTTTTTTTTAAGACAGGGTCTCGCTCTGTAGCCCAGGCTGGCCTTGAACTCACAGCAATCCTCTGCCTTAGCTTCCTGAGTGCTAAGACTACAGGCCTGTGGCACCACACCCAGCTTATATGGTGCTGGGGAATCAAACTCAGGGCCTTGCCTTTGCTAGGCAAGTGCTCTAACCACTGAGCAACACCCAAGCCTGAGGACTGTCTATTAAAAAATTTCCTTCTATTCTCCAGCTACTATTTCAGCACATTTATTGACTGAATTGAACTTGAATTCTTGAGTTGGTTTAGTATTTTACTAAGCATAAAAAAACATGGCTAATACAAGCCAGGTGTCGTAGTACATGCCTATAATCTCAGCACTGTAGAGGCTGATGCAGGAGGACTGCAACTATGGGCCCAGCCTGGTCAATTTAGCAAGACTGTCTCAAAATAAAAACTCTGGGATGTAGCTCACTGTTATGGCCTTTAGTTCAACCCTCTGTACTTGCAAGGGCCACTATACCTGACTAATCTCAGTGTGGTGCTGGGAGATCAAACCCAGGGCCTTGCATGTATCAGGCTAGTAATTTAACCACGGAGCTGTTCCCCAGCTCCACACATGAAACTGTTTATATAAAGTCGAATAACACAATCCTTTGTCATTTCACATTTAACTATTCTTAATATATGCTCTAAAAAAATAAATATCTAGTATAAGAAACCCCTGAGCTGGGCCTGGTGGCAAAGACCTATAATCTGGTGGGACGATCTCTCAAGTTTGAACCCAGCTCAGGCAACTTAGCAAGACCCTGTCTCAAAATCAAAAATAAAAACAGGCTGGGGATACAGCTCAGGGTATAGCTCCTGGGTTCAATCCTGAGTATTACAACACACAAAAGAAATCCCCTGAAGCCACACCAGAAGCATGTCTGTACATCCCAGAAATTGAAAACACTTCAGATCCAGCAGTTTCAGTGAAGGAAATGAGTCTGTCCAACAAGCAGGTCACACGTTATCTTTGTTAAATTCCAAGCTGGAAAAGCCCGCGGGAAAGTGGGTGAAGGGCCAGGAGCTCGGGCCACAGGGATTACCTCCTTGTAGTCCCCGTTTCTGTTGAGCCGGTAGCCCTCGGGCGTGTGGAGCTGCACCGTGGTGCTGTTGATCACTTCTATGCAGCACTCCTGGTCCGGGGGGCTCAGGGGCCGCACCCTGCAGAACACCTGCAGAGAGGCAGGACAGCACGCATGGGCACCTCCTCCTCCAGGGAGCCTCCCACTCACTCACCAGGCACTGGGTTTCCCAACTCAAGAGGCCTGGGTAAACTCAGAGGCGCCAAAGTAAGATCAGCTGCTCAGGATGACGAATGCAGGTGGGTGTGCTAAATGCGAGGAGGTTTAAAATACACACAAAATCAAATACATTTGGGAAACGAAAATGCCACAAGTGCGGCTAGCTTCTCTCCATTATACACAAATCATAAAAGTCATAATATTCTCTAAAATAGCAAATAAAAACTGTGAGAATTATCTGGAATTAGATGTCAATTAAACTTTGCCAGCCCAATCTAACGCTTACTGTGGGAAGTAAAAAGAATGGAGCCCGCCTCGGCCACAGACATAAATCTGAGTTGTCTGTAGGTAACTGGATGCACCCGAGACTGTTACACTCAGGGAAGTAAATTGGATACAGCAACAGAGAAGTGAATCACACACACTAATAAAAAGATTAGGGGGCATAAGAGAAAAAAGGAAAATTGTGTAGAAAAAAAGTAGAGAGGGGCGTGTGCAGTACCTGAGGTGACCCTGGGAAGCTACGTGCAAAGCACAGGCTGCCCCAGCTGACACCCTGTTCGGCAGTGGTGAGGGGAGATTTAGATCACCAGCGCAAACCAATACCTTTTATTTCCTATTTCATAAAAGCAAGCTTCCAAGCCTGAAATCGGTGAAGTCCTTCCCAACTATGATGAGGCATTAATGTGAACTAAGCCATGCCACAGACTTCATGAAACCCAGAGCCTAGAGTTCAGCCGGGGCAATGGCGTCGGTTGCCAGGGGAAGTAGGAGGCCCCTTCTTTCTGGGCAGAAAGTCTCTCCAGGTCCAGAGCATGAACCTGGGCAAAGATTTCTAGTTATTTTACTTTTCAAAAGAACAATTATGGGAATTCCGCAGTCACCAAAGATGACACTTCCCTTAAGCCATGAATCCTTTAGAGAAGCAAAATGCCACAGCCAGAGCTCCCACAGCTCTCCTCCCTCTGCTCTCTTCCCAGCACACACAGGAGAGGGCAGGGGACTGAAGACAGCACAAGGCTGGTCCTCGCGAGCCCTTACCCCGACTGGGTCTTTTAGGTTCGTCTGGGATCCTTTTTTCACAATAGGTTTCCTGGGTGTCTTCGCTTTCCTGGTCAAAAACAAAACAAAACAATCCAACACCAACACACAAGAACCTCATATAATTCATATAAAGACAACCTTTCCAGAGTTTATAATTATTCCTTATCAGTCCCAAACCACTGTACTCTAAGTAATACAAATAATAAACTGCATTAGACGTATTTGGCCTAAGTAATTCAAAAGTAACTAAAATGTAGGTTAGCATCGATTTTTGGTACCAAATGCAAATCAGATTTTTAAAAATATTTCTAAACAGCTTGCTGGTTTTCTTGAGCTACCCGTTTGCATGATACATTTGACACACCTACAAATAACTGGCCATGCTTATCTTCAAAGACATTTATACTATGTGACCAGGCACACACCATGTCAACAGTCACTTCCCAGGCAGAATGACAAGTGATTGGCCTCAATAGGTTACCAAAAAGCACAAGGAGGAATCCGTTCTTTCATCAAAATGTCTGTGTATCTGTACTTTTGGGGAACAACTGGTCATTGAATGCTCAAAACAGGCAGGCATGTAATCCTAGCACTCTGGGAGGCTGAGGCAGGAGGATCACAAGTTTGATTACAGTATGAACAACTTAGACCCTGTCTCAAATAAGAGGTGGAGGGGAGAGATGTAGTTCAGCGTGAGGACCCTGAGTTCAATCCTGATATGGGAGGATGGAATATGGGGGCAACAAACAAAACACCACCAATAAAAATGCTTAACAATATTATTCTTTATTCTCAAACAAAACATGGCTTCAAAATGCCAATTTCTTGCCCTCCACCTGTTCGTTCTTGTGGTAATGGTAACAGAGGAAGAGCTGAGCTGCATCCCCATTCCTGTTTGTTTTGAAATGGGGTCTCGGCTAAAATGCTCAGGCTGACCTCAGACTTGCAGCTGTCCTTGCCTCCCTGTCCCCAGCAACTGGAACTTCAGGCAAACACTACGACTACACCCAGCTCTCTTAAGAAAACCAGATGCAGCCATAAGAAAGACATGATGCATCTGCAAAAAAAAAAAAAAATGGGGTAATACTGAATGAATGATGCTCAGTGAAATGGATCAGACACAAAAGATTCAGTATCAAGTATCGCCAGGTGTCTCTCATATGACAGTGCCAGAAACACATGTATAAAAAGATCTTTATCTAGGGCAGGGTAGGAGCCAGGAGATGGACTCGGAGGGAAGAGGAGAGCCGCCCAGAGTTGAGGGAAGAAGGTCAGAGGGAGAGAAAAAGCAGTCACAGTGATGTGTGTGGGAGGGGTCTGGAGAGACAAGCACTGTAGTCCCAGCACTTGGGAAGCTGGGCCAGGATTGCTCTGAGTTCAAGGCCAGCCTGGGACACGCACGTGATGGAGTTCAGGGCCAACCAGGACGACAGAGTGAGACCCTGTTTCAAAAATGTGATACATCGGGCACAAATTCTCCAAGTTGTATGTAATTCACAGGTTACTGAATCTGTAACTCGTTCATAATCAAATAGAACACAAGGAGAAAAAGACATTCTGCTTTATTTCACTCCCATTTAATACTAACACAAGTGAAGTTATTTGCTGTACTGTACACGTTTTTTTTCTCAACATATTCCCAGAAACAAATAAGTGTTCTTATGGGCAAAATATGTGGCAGAGTTTCATAAACTCAACTTTTTTTTCTTCCGGCACTGAGAGATGTACTTTACCTGCAAGCCTCCGCACGGAGCTAGTCACCATACGTCCTCAGCCTGTTCTATCTTTTGAGACTGAGCCTCGCTAAATCACTCAGCTGCTCTGGCAGGGGTCAAACTGCCATCCTCCTGCCTCAGCCTGCCAGAGTGCGGGGATTACAAGCGTGTTACCAATACGCCCTTATTAAAACAACTGGCTTTAGGCAAATGACTGACTAGTAAAGGGGAGGACTTACAGAGGCAGATCCCTCTGCACAACTTGGGCTTTTCCCAGGCGGGATGCCTCGGTCAGGACGTATCACGCCCTGGAGAGGAACGCGCGCGTCCGTGGGCGGGGCGGAGCCACCGCGGGCAAGGACAGCCGGAGTGGCAGTGGCCTTCGGCGGTGGCGGGCCCGGCCCGGAGGGTGCGGCCAGGGCTCGGGGCACGCCGCCCCGGGACGCCAGGGCCCCCCGGGGACGTGCCCTACCCAGGACTCGGGGGCTCCCAGAACCCCCTCGGCTGCGAACGCGAGGCCACCTCGACTCGCAGGACCCGCACTCGCAGCCTCGGGCGCGGGCGGACGGGAGGAGCGGACTCAACAAGGCGATGGGGGTGTGATGCCGGCGCCCGGAGGAGGCCGGCCGGCGCGACGCGGGTGACCGCGCGAACCCCGATGCGGGCCGGACTTTCCGGGCCGCGGAGGCCGAGCCGGCAGTGGGAGCGGCGCGGCGGGGGTCCCCTTGGGCCGGGGCGGCGAGTGCGGGGCGCTGGCCGGGTCCCCCAGCCCGGCCCCTCTCACCAGCCCGGTACTCACGCGGGCTTCATGGCAGCGGGCTCCGTGCGGCGCGGATGCGGCTGCGGGCGCCGGTACGTAGCGGGCGGGCGAGGTGCGCAGGGCTCCGGGACGCGCCGCGGGAAGCGGTCACCTGGCCGGGCGACCGAGCTGCGGCACTCGGGCTGGCCGGCGGCGACGCTGCGAGCTCAGGTGAGCGCCCGCCCGGCGCATTTCAAACGGGCCAATCAGCGCCCGCCCGCGGCGGGGGGCGGGGCCTCGAAGGGAGCGCCCGCCCCGCCGGAAGTAGTGCTAGTCTCCTAAGCGACGACGCGGCGCGATCGAGACTAGTGTAGGGTCCTGGCTCGAAGGAGACCTGAGTCAGGAAGTCCCAGCCCGTCCGCCCTGCCGTTTTCTGAGGAGCAAGCTGACATCACCCGAAACCCCCTGGAAACAGCGTGGTTCGGCCGGGAGAGCCCCCTTCCTGGACCACGCCCTGCGCCAGCGCCTCGGCTTCCTTCCTCTCTCACTGGGCCCTCCCGGGCGTCCCTCCCTGGTCCTCAACCTGTTTTCCACATGTGTGGATGTCATCAGAGTCTAGATCGTGCCTGATCCCAGGCCTATAGAGCCGGGTCAGATGGGACCTGTGGAGTTGGACCGACGCTATCAAGTGGGCATCGCCATCTGTGCCCTCAGAGGACGGCCACCGCTTCTCAACTTCCTGCAGGCCCCGCCCTGGTCGGGATGGTGACAGTCTGGAACCTAGAGTCCCAGCGCGCTGGGAGAAGGACGATGCCAGGTCCTAAGCCCAACCTGGGCCATTCAGTGAGATTACATTCACCCCTCTTTGTTGTATGTAATGTATCTGACAAACATTTAACATCTTGTATCCACCACCACCACGATCAAATGTATGCTCCCGGCCTGCCACTAGGCAACTGCGTTTCTCATTTTCTTCTGCGTAGTTTGCCTTTTACAGAGTGTCTATTCTTTCATTTAGAGTAAGGTTCTTGAAACTCATCTTTGTTGTATGTACCAGTCGCTTATTTCCTTTTCATGGCTGAGTAAATATTCCATGTTCTGAGTGCTTGACAATTCATTTATTCATTAGTTCACAAACGTTTATGTTATCCTACATTTTGGTCATTATGAATGAAAGCAGTGTAATTACTTGCACAAAAGCTTTTATGTAGACATGTTATTTTCATGGGTAGGATTGTGAGTTTTGGGATAAGTGTAAGATTCACCTTAAAAGAAACTACCAAAATGACCTAGAAAGGTCTTGTGCAAATAACTGAAGGGTTGTGCTCCAGCACCATGATTTGACAGCGTGACAGGATTAGGAAGAACCTTGCAGGCAAAGAAAGCACAGTTCTGAGGGTGGTTCCAGAGATGACTGGCACGTAGGCCAGCAAACCAAGGAGAAAGGTCCACCCTGACTGTGGGTGGCACCATCCAATAGGCTGTGGCCTGGATGGGATGAAAGGGAATAAGGAAGAGATCAGCCTACCTTTGTTTTGCCTGGGCGAGGTCATCTTTTGCTGCTGAAAGAGCCTGGGGACATCGTCTTTTTGTCCTGATTTTGAGACAGGGTCTCGCTAAGTCACTAACTTGTACGATGCTGGGTTTGAAATTGCAATCCTCCTGCCTCAGCCTCCCAGAGTACTGGCGCCACCAGCTGATTTAGATCGCTTCTTCTTAAGCTTTTTTTTTTTTTTTTTTTTTTTTTTTTTTTTTTTTTTTTTTTTTTTTTTTTTTTTTTTTTTTTTTTTTTTGTAGGGAAGTAGAAAGTAAACTTTATTGGGCTGAGTGCAAGGGAGAAAGTGAGGTTGAAAGCAGGAACTTTCCTGCGAGCAAGGGGCGGGGCTAGAGCTGCGGCCTGCTTGGTCTCTTATCGTATCACCCGTATCACCCGAGGGGAGAAACACACCTCCAGGGCTTTTGCTCAAATTTCCAAACTCCAGGCCTGGCTGGCTCAGTATATCTGGGCCTTAATCTGAGGACTTCATCGCTGACTTCACTGACTTGAGACCCTTTCACTCTATGATCTGGAGGAAGCAAAAACCCAGCCAGCTGCAGAAGTCTGTTGCTTGACGTGAGAGTGCTGGACTGTGCCAGGAGTACTGTCCTGAGCTGAGTCACACTACCCAGGGACAGAGGGACACGGGGATCTCTCAGCTATCACTTGAGAAGAACATTCAGAAAATTTCCAGAATTCCTCGAGTTGGTCATCCCACTGCCTTCCGAGCTGGGCATCTCAATGAGCAGGTCCCTGCAAAGAGACTGGCCTGGGGCCTGGGAACTACCGCTGCCCTGCCTGACATGACGCGCTGTCTCAGAAGTGAATGGAGTCGGGCTGGCACCCAGGCATCAGCAGGGTCTCCTGCTCCGGAACATCTTCTCAGAGTGACCCCACAGCCACCTGTGCCGCCTAACCCTCCCCAAGTTCTGCGCTCCCCAACTCACTTTGTGCACTGCCCTTCTCACTCAGAGATGTGTGTCTCTTTCCAACCAGAATGCTACTTCAGCAAGGGAGGGTGCCATGGGTCCCCTCTTTGTCTTTTCCCCCCTTTGGAAACAGGGTCTCACTCTGGAGTCCAGGCTGGTCCTGAACTCACCGTGTAGCCCAGGCCAGCCTCAGACAATCCTCCTGCCTCAGCCCCCAAGCACTAGGACTACAGACACGCACCACCACACCCAGTTTCCCAGACCATTTTTTTTTATGTTTATTTGGAGACAGGGTCTCACTAAGTCACCAGATTGCCCAGGCTGGGATCAGACTATCAGACCTACCATTCTCCTGCCTCAGCCTCCCATAGTGCTGGGATTACACGCATGTGGCAGCAGGTGGGCTGGTTCTGTACACTTCTGCATGCCCCCAGCCCCCATTCCGAGGGCGGGGTCTGTCCTGTCCACGCCAAGCAGTGGCTGTTTGCCAGCTGATTTTCCGGTGGACGCATGCGCAGGAGTCTCTTCCTCGTGATGAATAAGCGTGTGTGCAGCTGCTGCAGACAAAGCGTGGCCCAGTCAGTGGGAAGCGGGACAACTTTAGGACAATTAATAGTCTTTTTATTTTTTCTCTCACACAGTTCAAGAAAACCAGCCATTAGTGTAAGCAGGAGGAACATGTCCGCATGGGGAATGGCTGGTCAACAGGAAGGACCCACGGACCCGGGAGTGAGGCTGGCCTCTGGCTGACACATCAGACAGCGTGTCCACGCGGTGGGCAGGGGTGTCCCTTAAGGAGGGCGCACACTGCGGGGTTCCTGAGCATCTCCCACAACACTCCTCTCTCAGCCTGTCCTTCAAGCAGCGTTTCACAAAACAAAAGACACGACACTATGAGGAAGACAGCAGCGGGCTGAATGCCTAGGTCACTGGGGCCCAAATTGGTGCCTTTCAATTTCCCACAGCATTCCAGCCACAATCCCACACCGATTCCTGAAGATGGAGCCAGGCATGATGGCGCATACCTGTGACCCCAGTATTGGGGAAACAGAGGCAAGGCAGGAGAATCGCAAGTTCAAGCCCAGCCTGGGCAATTTAGCAAGACCTTGTCTCAAGAAAACAAAATGGAAGTCGGGAGTTATGACACACTCCTATAATCCCAGCACTCAGGAGGCTGAGGCAGGAGGATTGCCCTGAGTTTGAGGCCAGCCTGGGCTACACAGTGATTTCAGGACTGGCCTCGGTTACAGAATGAGACCCTATCTCAAAAAAAAAAAAAAAAAAAAAAAAACAGAAAGAAAGAAAGAAAGAAAAAGAAAGAAAGAAAGAAAAGAAAAACGGGCTGGGATGCAGCTGGGAAGAAAAGCAGTCCTGGGTTCAGACCCCATTACAGGGCAGGTGGGGGACTTGAGGGTCATTCTGTACACTGAGTGGGAAAAGGAGCCCTCCCTGAAGGAGGGGAGCGAGAGGTGACCAAAGGACCTCAGCGTCTTCCATTCAGGATATCACAAGGGCTATGGCTTGCAGATTTGTGTTGTTTTGTTTCTGAGACAAGGTCTTGTTCTGTAGTGCAGAGCTGGTCCTGAATTCACTATGTAGCCCAGGCTGGCCTCAAACTCACAGCAATCCTCCTTCCCCGGCGTCCTGAGTATATCACCATGCCCGGGTAGTTTTTTCCTTTGGTGCTGGGGAGTCAAACTCAGAGCCTTGCGCGTACTAGGCAAGTGCTTTAACCCCTGAGCTGGGCCTCCAGCCTACTAAAAAAGCAGCATTTCTCAAGCAAAAGAAAAAAAAGATACCTCCCTCCCATCAGTGCCTCCCTGGCCAGTCCCACCTGGGCCAGCGCCATGACGATCAGCTTTCCCAGGGATACGCCACACGGTGAAGCAATGACACCTATTGAGGCAGTGTCTAAGGATTCAGAACTGCTTCGTGAAAGGGCATCTTTCCCGTGAGGTCGTCGGCTGGCCTGCTGCCAGGATGGCTCACATGAAACTACACCTATGTCAGACATCTAACATCTAACTATTTCCATACTGAATGATTTTTTTTTAAATGTGTATGTGTGTATATTTATATTTATGGTATTGGGGATTGAACCCAGGCCTTCACACCAAGCTATATCCCCAACCCATATTTAGAATTGTTATTTTGAGACAGGTTCTCACTAAACTGCTAGGTTTTCCATGCTAGGCTCAAACATACAATCCTCCTGCCTCAGCCTCCCAGAGTGCTGGAATTATAGGCATATGCCCCTGGGCCAGGCTTTACTGTTCATTAATTTATATGAAGCCGTTCTCATTTTACGCTAGAATCTTCAAAATTGATGTACTACAAAACCATTACACAATTCAACTGATAATACCACTCTGATGTATACAACAGGGGCTGGAGGAATAGCACAGCAGTGAGAGCACTTGCCTAGCAAACACAAGGCCCTGAATTTGATTCCTCCATATAAACTGGGTATATTGGTGCATATCTATAATCCCAGCACTCAGGAGACTGAGGCAGAAGGATTGCTGTGAGTTGGAGGCCAGCCTGGACTACAGAGTGAAACCTTGTCTCAAAAAACAATATACAACGGAACTAAAGTTTATCAAACTTACAGAACCAGTGTGAAACACTTGATTATTCAGTTGCTTTACTGTCTTAGTTTCATCATCAAGCATGATGAAAAAGTAGCATCAGCAAAAATTAATCTAAAGTCCTTTGTATTGTTTATCCATAATCCCCAACTCATTATTTTATCCCCTACAAACAGGAGAGTTTAAGACACTTCGTCAGGCTGGAGGAATGGCACAGCAGCTAAAGTGCTTGCCTAGCAAGCTCCAGGCCCCGAGTTCGATTCCCCATTATCACATAAACTGGGCATGGTAGCACACACCTATAGTCCCAGCACTCCGGAGGCTGAGGCAGGAGGATTGTTGTGAGTCCAAGGCCAGCCTGGAGGGCTTCATAGTGAGTTCAGGACCAGCCTGGGCTACAGAGCAAGACCCTGTCTCAAGAAAAACAACAACAACAAAACCCCTACTCTGTCTTTGGCATTACTAGACAAGAGTTGTTAAACTTTATACCTTACTACATTCTAGAACCGGAGCTAAAGCAAAATTTGTCATGCAGCTTGTAATTAATGTACCAAAAATGTGCCAGCCTGTATAATTTTACCAACATATCTTCCCTAGAGGGAACACACAGACAATAAAACTAATGAAATTCTATTTCTTTTTTTTTTCCCAGGGGAGAGAACCAACAAACACTGTCTCTGCTACCACAAATTATGCAGCCGGGTTTCTAGCATTTGGGGGAATTGCAGGGGTCAGCATATCTGGAGTGCAATGGAAGAGCCTCGTCATGCGGAATCCACTGTGGTGATCATGGTATCTCTCCTGCCGGGTGAGCAAAAAATCCATTTCCTTTCTTTCTTTTTCTTTTTCTTTCTTTCTTTCTTTCTTTCTTTCTTTCGTTCTTTTTGCAAAAGGGTCTCACTCTGTAGCACAGGCTGGTCCTGAACTCATTTTGGGAACCCAGGCTGGCCTTGGATTCATGGCAGTCCTCCTGCCTCAGCCTCCTGAGTGCTGGGATTACAGGCGTGCACCACCACGCCCAGCTTATGGGGTGCTGGGGAATCAGACTCGGGTACTTAGCACGTAGTGCTTTCTGGGCAAGTACTTTCACTGCTGAGCCATTTCTCCATCCCCGAAACCCTATTTCTTGACCACTCTCACCCACTCTAAGTTGGTACTTGTCCTTAGAGGATTAGACAAGCAGCTGTTCACAATACACTCACAGTATCCGGCTGGCTGGTCACCAAGGCTGAACTGTAAGGTATGCTCAGTGTCCCTGAGCCAGTACACAAGGCCCTACATGAGGCAGGTCCTCTTAAGTCACTGGCAAGTCCAGATCAGGGTCTTGTGGGCCTCTGTTAAAAATTGTTCTGTACCAGCATTTCTGTATGCCTGAAAACACCATGCAGCGCTAAGCTTTAATTAGTAATGGGACAACGGAGAAAAGGCTCAGGGCTTCAATACTGTTACCGTGTAGAGGAAGAGGCTCTCCACAGAGATGAATTTGCTCAGGCATGGCACTGAGAAGGGAAGACTGGTGCTATCGTCCACTGTGTGCACGCGTGGGAATGCAAGAGTTAATTTTCCCCATAACTGACCAGAGAATCCTGCTCACAGCTTGTTGCCATAGCAACAGCCTGGGGGGGGGGATGAAACAGGCCTTTCTGTCTGAAATGACTGTAACACAGTATTCTTGATAGATCTGTACACTCCCACTTGCAAGTATGGCTGGCCTTATAATTTATAAAGAAGCTAATCACTGTCAAGTTTCTGATAGGCTTTTGGAAGGTCTCTGTGAAGAACTGGTTGGTGTTTTAAGCTGTTTTTGTCAGATGCTCTGTTCCCCTTGAGGGTGACAACTCCCTCCTTTCCGTTGTTAATCTGCTGCTAACCTCAACAGACCTCATAAAGATCACGGAAAAGTTGATGCATTTCATAAATTCAGCCTTTGTCTCAAATTTGACATTCATGTTCCAGGAGGCTGAGGCAAGGGGACATTTCCTAAGGCTGAATGAGGAGGATTATATAAATTGTTCTCTTTTCTTTTAATTTTTTTTTTTTTTTTTTTTTGAGACAGGGTCTCACTCTGCAGGCCAGGCTGGTCCTCAGCTCACTACATAGCCCAGGCTGGCCTTGAATTCTCAGCAGTGCTGGGATTACAGGCATGTGCCACCACGCCTGGCTTTGTATAAAAAGTTTTCGACCCAATAATCTTAAACCAGACCTGGTGGCACAGGCCTGAAATCCCAGCACTCTGGGAGGCTGGCATGTGCCACTACAGCCAGGTCAAGTCTCCGTGTTTTGGTTCTAGCAACTTCCAGGGTACTATTCAGAGTAGAAAACTTTGCAACGAACGTGGAAGATATACCATTAGGTGATGAGTTACTTAAACTTGGACCAAAACAAAGGGCCCAGCCTTCTGGGAGGTATGGGAGCAGCCAAGTCCCGCCCTGGGCCCTCCTGCACCACCTCTGGGAGGTAAGGCCGCACACCCGCCTGCATTATTACTACCAGGGACGGGGTCTCCTCCAATGCACACCTCCTCTACAAACCTAATCTAGCAAAGCAGAGTCCCAGCTGGCCTGTGGCACAGGTCCAGAATCCCGGTACTCTGAGAAGCTGAGGTACTAGTATTGCAGGCTCAAGCCAAGCCTGGGCAATCCAGCAATTCAGTGAGACCCTGTCTCAAAACCAAAAATCAGGGCTGGAGGAATGGCACAGTGGTTAAAGTGCTTGCCTTTGCAAGCACGAGGCCCTGAGTTCAATTCCCCAGCACCACATAAAGCTGAACGTGGTGGCACATGGCTGTAATCCCAGCACTCGGGAGGTTGAGGCAGGTAGACTCTCCTGAGTCCAAGACCAGCCTGGGCTACACCAGTGAATTCAGGACCAGCCTAGGCTACAGAGCAAGACCCTGTCTCAAAAACAAACAAACAAACAAACAAAAAAAAACCGTAAAATCTTCAAGTCTATAATGACATGGGAACTTGCACTTTGGAGATAGAAAGGACTTGTGGGAAAAGAGGATGTCTCTCCTGTAGACGGTCATTCTGTTGTCCAGGTGACTGTCAGCGTTCCAGAACGTGGACCATCCCCAGGGCTCCTCCCCCCGCAACTTCCTCATAGGCACTTCTGCTGGTCACCCAGAGGAAATGGCAGGCCACTCTGGGCACCCGTGGAAGAAGGTCTACACACTAAGTTCATCTTTTTTAAAGAGTAATACAAAACTCCAAGGGCAGTAGGCTTCACCCAATTTTTTTTTTTGAGGCAGGGTCTCACTCTTAACCCAATTTTTAAAGTAGAATTGAGAACCCTGTTTTAAATAAAAACAAGGAGACAGCGACAATTTGCTTTGTCATGGACTTGCTTAGCCGAGGGTAGCAGGTGGTGCCCACTCATAATCTCAGCTCTGGGAGGCTGAGGCAGGAGGAGGGCAAATTTGAGCTCAGCTTGGGCAATTTAGCTAGATTCTATCTCAAGATTTTAAAAAAGTAAAAAGGGCTGAGGATGTAGCACAGTGCAAAGGCCCTGAGTTCAATTCCTAGTACCACGTGGAGGAGGAGGAGGAGGTAACAGCAGCCGCAGCCACCGAGGGCCTATAACCCCAGCAGTCTGGAAGGCCGAGGCTGGGGGCGGGTGGTGAGTGGAGGGATGGGGGGGAGGCTGCAAGGTCAAGCCCATTCTGAGATCAGCACCTGAGTGAAACGCCTCGAAACAAAAAAATAAAAGGGGCTGGGGAGGGCCGAAGGATGTGCGCGTGAAAGGCCCCAGCACCAAGGGTGGCGGGTGCACACACACACACACGCACACACACACACACCCCACCAGGGGCTTGCTGGGGCCCTTGTTCCCCCTTGGAAAGCACACGTCCAGAATTAGTGCATATTTGGAGAACGCGTCCCAGTTAAATACCTCTTTGACGTGAACCCACCCCAAACCGCTAGTACGGTCACGACAACTATCCAGCCACGTCACTCGCTTACTGCAGCTGGGGTGTGGCAGCTTAACGTTGACATGGGGCTCAGCGAGCTCACGGCCGGCATCACGTGTGTTTCACATGTAACTCCAACTCAGGACGCCGGTACAGAGCAGCGGAGAAGTAAGCGATGTTGCTGAGGCTGAAGATCAGGCACAGAAGAAGGGCGCCGGCTATCTGCGCGAAGGACAGGGGCTCCGAGGCGGCCAGGAGCCACTCTCTCCGCAGCGCCTTGTCCAGGAGGATGGCTTCCATCTGCATGTGCGTGGCCAGGACCACGCACACGTGGAACAGCTGGTGGCTGTGACCTACGGCAAACACATACAGGGCTTGACGATGGCGAGCGAAGGGGACGGGCGCTGGCACATCCTCTGCGTGTACGTAAAGGTAAGGTGAGCGGGCACTGACGCATCCTACACACGTATGTGGCAGCAAAGGGAGGCGCTGACACAGCCTAGCTGGAGGAAGGTGGGGTGTGCTGCTCGAGTGCCTCAGGATGAACGCGATTACAATGTATGATGTATCACAAACATGCAGGACAAGGGGGGATGAGAGGCCAAGAGGGCAGGAAGGGAGGGGAAACAATTTAAGCGGTATGTAGTTATTTTGTATTTCTATTATATACTAATGAAAATAATTTTTGGAGAAATATGTTTAAAAAAAGAAAAAATATTTCTAGTTTTCTGTCACACAGTGGGTTAAAGTTAAATAAGTAAGTGGGCTGGAGATGTGGCTCAGTGCGAAAGGCCCGAAGTTGACTCCCACTACCACACGTACATACACATGAACACACACTAATTGAAGGAATTTAAAGTCTCCTTCCTCATGTTAATAACTTATTCAAAGAGATGACCATGTTCTTTATTTGATCATTACATATTGTGTGTAGGTACCACATTTGTATATTGTGCCCTATAGTGGTTTGGATCTGGAATGTCCCCCAAAAGTCTCATGTATTTGAATGTTATAGATTGTCTATGGAACCATGTGCTGTTGGGAGATTGTGGCCTCGTTTGGAGGGGTGGATTATAGGTATGTAAATTGGATTACAGTCATGTAAATTGGATTATAGACATGTAGTAGGGAGTTACCACACCTTCCACAGCTGGATCAGGAGGGGCTGATCCCTGGGATGAGACCTGGAAGGATATATAGGCTGCTTCCTGACCTTCCTTGGGGGACAAGTCTCAACTTGCCTTGACTTGGCTTCCTGTTTGTGATGTCGTGAGAAGCTGCCTCCCCATGTGCCTCTGCCATGTACTTCCACTGCTGCCGGCCACTCCTGAATGGACTGTGACCTTCTGAAACTGTCAGCTAAAATGAACCTTTCCTCCCCTAAATTTACGGATGTTGGGTATTGAGTCACAGCAACAAAAAAGTGATTAAGACATGCCCCATAAATATATACAAACATTATGTATATATGTGAGTAAAGAATTAAGAAAATAGAGGTCCCACATGGGACCCCCCTCCCAGATAGTGAGAGCTTTTACTCTTCTATCCTTTGATTGTAAATAAAGACCAGTTATTCTGTGGCTTAAAAAAAGGAATTAGAAAAATATATAGTATACCAAACTGTAAAACAAAGAAACAAAACTAGCCAGGCCTGATGGTGTAGACCTGTACTCCTAGCACTCTGAAAGGCTAATGCAAAAAGACTACAAGTTCAAGTCCAGTCTGAGAAACTTAAGTGCTGTAGCAAGTTCTTTTCTCAAAATCAAAATTGAAAACAGGCTGGGATGTAGCTGAGGGCGAAGGCTCGGCACTTGAACCCCAGTATCACACACACACACACACACACACACACACACACACACACACACACACACACACACACACAATACTAATAAAAAAGCTAGGCCTAGTGGTATAGACCTATAATCTCAGCACCCTAGGAGGCTGAGGTAGGAGAACTGCAAGTTTAAGCCCAACCTGGGCAACTTAGTGAGACCCTGTCTCAAAATTTTAAAAAATTTAAAAATGGGCTAGAGATGTAGCTCAGTGCAAAGGCCCTCGTTTAACCCCTTGTAACACACTAACAGAAAATAATTATGGAAAAAAAGTTAAAACCAGAGGAGATGCCACCTTGTACCACCAGAAGCACATGGTCATGACCCTCCTGGCCTCCTTCCTGTACTCTGCCCACAATGTCATTTATACAAAATGTTCGTAATAAGCCAATCTGCTCTCACAGGAGTTGAGTGGCTCAGCAGAGACCAGGGTAGGGACTCAGTGCATACAACTTGGTAGTCATTTAATATGTAATACACCTTAATAATCTTATCTTTTTTTTTTTTGAGACAGGCTCTTGTTCTGCAGTCCAGGCTGGTCCTGAACTCACTGTGCAGCCCAGACTGGCCTCCAACTCACAGCAATCCTCCTGCCTCAAGCCTCCTGAGTGCTGGGATTACAGGCATATATAACCACACTTGGATATTATGTGGTGCTGAGGGTTGAACCCAGAGCCTCACCCTTCCTAGGCAAGCACTTTAATCCCTGAACTATGCTCCCAAGCCCAATAAATTTATTTTTAAAAAGTAGATTATCCACACATGGCGTAACACATAGGATTCTGAGGCAGGAGGATCACAAGTTCAAGCAGAGCCTGGGCAAATTAGCAAGACCTTGTCTCAAAACACAGAAAAGGAGGCTGGAGACATAGCTCAGTGCAAAGGCCTTGAGCTCAACCTTTACTGTAACTGAATAAAAAGTAAAGTACAAGACGGTAGAGGTGTAACTCAGAGATAGAGCACGTTCTTAGCTTTGCGTGCTGAGTTCAATCCCCAGCATCATATGTAAGAAGCAATATAGGAAAAATGAAGTTAAGCATGGTGGGACAGGGCCTGTAATCCCAGCACTCTGCGAGGCTGAGGCAGGAGGATCACAGGTTTGAGCACAGCCAGGGCAGTTTAGTGAGTTAGCAAGGAAGATGTCAAAATCAAAAAAGGGGCAAGGCTATATAGCTCAGTGTGAAGACTCTGGGCTGGATCCCCAGAACGACAAGGAGGAGAAGGAGGGAGAAACCAATCCTGCTACCTGACACCTCCATCTCAGACTGTCAGAATGCAAGCAAGCCTCTGTGGGGTCCGGAAGGCCGGGCTGCGGGCTGCGGCACTGGTCTGGCAGCCCCAGCAAGTAATATGACATCAGAGTCAAAGGAGGCTCCTCCCTCAGCGGAAAGAAAGCTTGGTGTGGAAACCAGGGCCTACCAGTGGAGGAAAAGCCCTGGCTGGAGTCCTCGGTCAACCCAGCCGGGTCTCCCGCTGCTGAGCCCCTCTGAGCCTGTCTGTCCCCAGCACCTGGACAGCCACGCTCACACAGTGTGAGCGGAACAGGTGGCCTGTGTGTGTCGCAGAGGGTGACTAATGCTGTGACCCACTGCTCAGTCAAGGATAAAAGAAGGCCCTGGGGCACCGGGTGTGCCTGACATAGGGCTGCCCAGCAGAGTCACCAGGACCAGCCTGCCTAATAAGAAGGCAAGGCCTGGGGTCAAACCAACCAGGCCTGGCCAGAGCCCCGAGGGTGGGCCTGATTCACAGGGCTGCACCCCACTAGGGACAGTCAGTCCTTAGGGACTGAGACCTACCAGGCATCTTGTCCCACCACCTCTCTCACCCTGTTATCTGGCAAGTTCCATCCAGGAGTTGGTCTGTCCCCTTCAGCCGGAGAGACAGAATAGAGGTGAGCACACAGATCAAACCGGCTGACTAAGCAGTGCTTAGGGAACTCAGGACTTTCTCACAGCCTGTACCTTAGGCACGGGCCAGGTAGGCAGCAGTTTTAGGCCTCCAGGTCCTTCCCCCTTTGGGCAATCTACCCTCTAACTATCTTGTTAGCTACTGTCCCTCTGGCAGGACTAAAGAAGGAAAGTTTTGTTTTGTTTTGTTTTTTGAGACAGGGTCTTATTACATAGCCCAGGCTGGTCCTGAACTCACTATGTAGCTCAGGCTGGCCTTAGACTCATAGCAATCCTCCTGCCTCAGCCTCTTGGGTGCTGAGATTACAGGCGTGTGCCACCACACCTTAGGCACGGGCCACACCTTAGGCACCACTTTTATGTGGTGCTGGGGAATTGAACTCAGGGCCTTGTGCTTGCTTGTCAAGAACTTTAACCACAGTGCCATTCCTCTAGCCCCTAGAGAAAGAAACTCTAATCAGATCAAATAGAGGCTATCACCTCATCTCTTTGATGAGAGAAAACAGAATTCAATCAGGAATAAAAATGGCTGAGGGGAGAACCAAGGTTCAAGAGTGTGTGTGTGTGTGTGTGTGTGTGTGTGTGTGTGTGTGTGTGTGTATGTGTGTGTATGTGTGTGTGTGCATGCACATTACTGGAGTTCAAGCCCAGGGTCTTCACACTGAGCTACATCTCTGGCCTGTTTTTGGCTTTTGATTTTGAGACAGGGACTCCCTAAGTTGCTAAGTTGCCTGGGCTGGACATGAACTTGTGATCCTCCTGCCTCTGCCTCCCATGGGCCACCAGGCCCCATTAAGAGTTAAGGTTATAGGTGCCCATAGGACCATCCCTCCCTGGAAGGATTCAGGGTTCTGGTGGCCATGGTGGGGACAAACACAGGCCCTTTGGTTCCCATGGTGCTTATCTAGGGAAATCTTGTCCCTTAAGGCTTGACACCTTTACCAGAATTGACTGGCTCCCAGCCAGTCTCAGCATCCAGGTGGTGGGACGGGCAGCCAAGCCCCACCCACACTTCCTAGGCAGAGGGGAAGGAGCTCCCCCAGCAGGTGGACCAGTCGGAGCACAGGCTCCCTGGGCACCGCAGTGCCCTCAGTGCTGGGTCCCCTGCAGAGGTCCTGGACCAGGGGCCACACTTGAGACTGGCTGCTCTAGAGCCATGGCCCCTCCGGCTACTGGGCACCAGACGCCCGCTGTCCCCTCTGCACAGCTCGGAGGGCCTGAGACTTCGATGCCACCTGTACCCACCTCTCCTCTTTCTCTCTGGGGCTGCCTCCAGTGTTCAGTTAATGGCAATTAACTGCTGGTTCTAGTGCCAACAGCTCCCTCTGTGTCCCGGGCGCCCCTGCTCTCCATGCAACCTTCCATACCCAGCCATGCCCCCGCAATGTGTGTCCCAGCCCCTGGCCACTCCCAGGGCCACTCGCCTTGGCCTGCACCTGGACAGTATCTTGAAGAGTCACCTCCCTCCCTGGCCTTTCACGGCCACTCTCGTCAGAGCGGCCCCTCCCCAGCCCAGAGGGCTGCCGCCCACTCACCAATGTAGTCAAAGCGCCCAGGGGCCAGGCGCTCCGGCAGGTGGGTGGAGTACAGGAAGGAGGCCAGGAGGGTCATGACCATGTGCTTCTGGTGGTACAAGGTGGCTTCGTTCTGTGCACTTTCACCAGGGAACAGGAAGAGCTGTGAGTGGTTAAGGAAACAGCGGCCTTGAGGAGAGAGCAGGCCTGGGGGGCAGGGGCTGGGCAGTCTCCCATCTTAGCACACATAGGAGACCTACCTCCCAGCTGTGGTGCCAGGCCCCAGGGGCCCAAGCCCAGGAGGAGGGGCAGCAGGGACGGTGAGACCAGAACCCCTGCTCTGTCTGTGACCAAGGGTGAGCTAAGGGGACTGTATCTAAATCCGTCAAGGAAGCCAGGCCCAGTGACGTAGGCCTATCTGCCTAGCACTCTAGGAGGCTGAAGTTCAAAGCCCAGCCTGGGGAACCTACCAACTTAATAGGACTCTGTTTCAAAACAAAACTCATAAAGGGGGTTGGGGGACGGCTATTAGGTAGTTTAGTGTGAAGGCCCCAGGTTCAGTTCCCAGCACCACACACACACACACACTCATGCATGCATGCAAGCACACAAATTCCTCTGTTGTGTTACTGCTCTTCCTGGGAGTGATGTGTAGCAGAAGGAAGCTGTGGATGATTCAAAAAGAACCAATCTCAGAATTACGGGTGTGGGAGAAAGAGCAGAAGACAGTGCTAAAGGTATAAAGAATTTATTCACTGAAATAGTGTGAGAAATTTTCCTTAACCTAGAAAAAGAAATTTATTTTCAGCTACAAGAAGCTTATAGAACACCAAATAACCTCAAGCAGCCATGAGACTCACCACGACATATCATATTCAAAACCTCCAAAATACAACATAAAGAGATGATATTAAAAGCAGCAAGAGAAAAACAAACTTTATTCTAGCCAGGCAAACCCATTAGAATCACTGCAAATTTCTCAGTGCAAACTTTAAAGGCCAGGAGAGCCTGCAGCAAGATCTTTCAAGCTTTAAAAGACAGCAAGTGTCAACCCAGGTTGTATCCAGCAAAATTATCCCTGAAAATTGAAGGAGAGGTAAACATTTTTCATGACCAAGAATCCCTGAAGAAATTTGTAACCACTAGTCCAGCATTGCAGAAAATACTCAAAGGAATCTTTGAGGAAAGCAGAGACAAGCAGCACCAAAGAACACGGAGGAAAGGAAACACCTAAAGAGAAAGAGTAACAACAACAACAACAAAAAAAGATTGGTATTTGAATCATTTGATTGGTACCCTTCTAAAATAGTACCCCCTATCTCATAATATCTGTGAATCTTCCCCATAATTATTTTCAATAGTATATGAGTTTGTAAAACATAATAATTATATTCAACATGGGAAATTGATATAAAATCTGTAAAAGTATGCATGTGTGAAGATAGGCATGGAGAGGTAGGTAAAATGATAAACCAGATCTGGCAAACACTGGTGATTAGTGAAATGTGTGTGAATAGTTTATGAAAATTTTAAAAATCTGAAATATCTAAGCATGCCACTCTATAGCTTTAAGTGTAGTACACTTGTGTGATATAGATTTAAGCTCATTTAATGTAGCATGTCTTTTGAATATAAAACATTTACCGTTTAGTACTCAGCTAAGGAATATGAAATTTCTCTCTTTTTCTTTCTCACGTTTTCTAGCCTTATGAATTTCACCGTGATAGTTCTTTACTTATGTGGACTGATGGGTGAAGCCACATGAAGGAATCTCAACAACGATAGAGATACAGAAAACAAGAACTTTGGGCAAATCACCCCAAAAAAGGACTCTGCTGGACCCAGAGGAGGGGCATCAAGCTATGGCCAGTGCAGCCCATTCTAAGGGTGGGAAACTGAGCTAATAAGTGGTGATTTGAGTGGAGAAGTGAGTCAGCTGCAGAAGATTAAATGTGTTAAATATCACATGGTTTCTCTGATTTGGGAAACCCAGAATATAGGCATTCTATAGAACCACATGGGTATGATAGTGGGAGTTATGGGGGATGGGGAGGGCTCAGGAGGGCCAAAAGTTGGGAGGGAAGGGATGGCAATACTGATGTGATATATAGGTGCACAAAATACTCAAGTTCATTGTAAACATTTTGTATTGCATATATATATTAATAAAAATGGTAGGCGGAAGAAGGGCTGAACCCCCCATCCCCTTATCCTACCCTGGGGACCCACACAGGAAGCTCAGCATCCCAGCACCTGCAGGCCCTGCTGTCTGGGGCTCCCTTGCCCCCCACACCCCACCCTAGGGAGAAGCAGGACATCAGGAACCAGCCAGCCCTTGCTGAACCCCTGGGGGCCACTGCTGAGATTAGTCCTCATTGTCTCCCAGGAAGAATGGGATGGCAGCCTCATTTATGAGTGAGGAAATGGCAGCTCAGAGAGATTATGAGTGCTGCCTAAGATCACACAGCCAGTGAGCAGTGGGAGAAGAATTTGAACTCAAGACCCTCTGATTTGAGGATGCATGGGCTTTTCCACCAAAACCCCCTTCCTTTGTATTTTTTTGTGGCGGGGGAGGGGTTGAGGTACTGGGGATCAAGCCCAGGGCCTTCACGCTGAGCTACATCCCTAGTTTTTTTTTTTTTTTTTTTTTTTTTTTTGACACACAGAGTCTCAAGTTGCCCAGGCGGCGTTCAAACTTGCAACCCTCCTGCCTCAGCCTTGTGGAGTGCTGAGATTACAGGCTGTGCCTCTTGGCCTAACTCACCTTCTCCTTTGATACAAGTAGCACATTAATGGATCCTAATATAGAATAAGGCATATATTGGACTCTTACCACCGGTGGCACTCATGTTCCCTCGGGCAGCCCTCTGAAAAGCCCCAGGAGTGACACTGTCACTACACCCATTTCATAGATGAGGTGATTGACGCCCGGAGAGCTTGCCCCGAGGCTAGCATTGAGTGACTGCCTCTAACCACTTGCCTCCAGAGCCCCCTCGTTCGTTCCCTGTGGTGCTGGGGACTGAACCCAGGGCCTTCACACTGGCTATATCCCCAGCCCGTTTTTCGTATCGGCTTTGAGACAGGGTCTCACTAAAATGCTCAGGCTGAGCTCCCCCTTGGCGATCTTTCTGCCTTGGCCTCCCAGAGGGCTGGGATTACAGGCCTGAGCTGCCGGGCCGAGATCAGAGGCTGCACCCACCAGGCTCCCTGCACCTGCCCATACAGCTACTTCCCCTCCCAGTGCCCTGCAAGCCCCACAGCTGGGCCCCGGCTTCTGTGTGTCTGCTGAGCCGGGCGTGGTAGCTTGACCACCTGAGTTCCAGTGCCACCCATGTGGGCCAGCCTGGCCAGCCTTACCCTGTAGAAGATGGGGAGCGAGTCCCAGATGTAGGGGTACGCGAAGGCCAGTACACGGAGCCCCTTGGAAAGCCCTGGCTTCTGGACCTCAAGAAACCTACACAGGGAAGGGAGGGGGGAAAAGCGGGGTGAGCGTGTCTTGGGGAGTGTGAAGATGCACTTCCTGCCACCTCCTGTACCCCCTCCCCATCATCCAGTCCCCACCCCGGGAGGTGACAGCCTCGGATGTGAAACCTGTCCCTTCTGGGTCCAGAGCAAGCTTGGGAAAGCCAGGGACAGAATTGTGGCAAGGGCCCCCCTGTTTTTGTGTGGTTTGTGGGGAGACAGAGGCATCATTTTATTTTTTTCTGCTCCAATATTATGGGGTGATCACAGTGCACATATGTGGTCCAAGGCTGACAGAGACATCACTATGTGGCACCCGGCTACATGACTACAGTGAATGGTTTGGCCAGGATTTGAGATGTGGAGGAAGTTTGTTTGATACAAGGTCTCTCTCTGTAGTCCAGGCCAGTCCTGAACTTACTGTGTAACTCGGGCTGGCCCTGAACTCACAGCAGTCCTCTTGCCTCAGCCTCCTGAGCAGATTACAAGCATGCAGCATCACACTGGGCTGATGTGGTGCTATGGAATCAAACTCAGGGCCTTGTGCTTGCTAGGCAAGTGATCTAACTGCTGTGCTATTCCTCCAGCCCCTATTTTTTATTTTCAGGGTGGGTCTTGTTAAGTCACCAGATTGCCCAGCCTGGGCTTGAACTAGTGATCCTCCTGCCTCAGCCTCCCAGAGTGCTGGGATTTCACACTTGCAAGAAGTTTTTGCTATGTTTTGTTTTGTGATACTTGTGATTGAGCACAGACCCTTTGCTCTGAGCTACACCCCTGGCCTCCTTATTATTTATTTGAGACAAGGGCTTGTTAAGTTGCTAAGTTGCCTAGGCTGGGCTCAAATTTATTACCTTCTTGCCTCAGACTCCCAGAGTCCTAGGATTACAGATTCGCATGCCCAGGCCAGAAGCCAGGAGCTTTTTAGGAGCCCAGTTACCACCAAGAAAGGGAAGGCAGGGTCCCTGGCACAGACCCCAGGGATCCCACTGTGCCGAGGCTGAGATGCCCCCAATGAGTGGAAGCCACCGGGGTGACCCCAGACAGGAGACCCGGGGGTCAAACAGGTGCTCCTCGCCTGAAGAAGTTGTGGGATGTTTATTCCACACACAGAGACGTGATCTAGGGGGTGGGGGATGAGTGATAGGGGGTCCTTCCTCCTCTCTATCACCACCCTACTGCCTCCATCCCAAGGCAGGGAAGCCAGCACTAATGAGCGTGATGCCCACAGCCAGGAGGGCAGGCAGGTCCTCCTGGACAGGGCATGACGGGGCCTCAGCCAGCCAGCAGGGACAGATCTAAAGGTGGGGAGCCAAACAGCCCAGAGGCAGCCCAGACCCTGGGAGGACGCAGGTGGGCAAGGTGGCATCAAACAGCAGCAGCTCTGGACCAAGGCTCCAGAGATGGGAGAGGGCTCAATGCTGTTGGGCACGGTGGGGATGGCTCCTCCTGCAGGGGCACAAGGCTGGAGTGAGGGCCAGGGCCCATGGCAAGGAGGTGGGGGGGGGGGTGCAGACGTGGCGTGGAGCCTTGGAAGTCTGTCCTGCCGACGGCACTGCCCTCACTGTAGGTGTGGCTGGGAGGTGCATGCATCTTGCTGCCACCCCAACACCACTCCCCAGATGCTCAGCCCTGGTCCAGGAGCCCGCCCTTCCTCTCTGAAGCACCATTTGCTGCTCCCATGGAGCCAGCCCACACCCCAGAGAGGTCACTCATGCTACTTATGAGCAAGGACAGCCATCTGAGGGGCCACCCAGCAGCCGACACCGCATCCCTAGGCACAGGGTCCAGCAGGGGCTCCAGCTGGCGGCCTGGGAGCCGTCCTCAAAGGAGGGTCTTGCTGGTTCTGCTCAGGGACTGGTCTTGGGCTGCCTCGGGGCAGCTGGGCAGAAATAGCCTCCATGGGGCCGCCTGTCCGGCGCAGGAGGAGGACAACGTGTCCCTGGGCAGCCCCCAGCTCCAGACACAGCTCCGACTTTCCCCACACCCACCTTCCTTCCTCCTCCTCTCCCCCGTCCTGCATTGGGAGGGTGTGGCAGGGTCTGTGGGGAGGAAGGGCAGCTGGGGGAGGGGAGGAGAGGGGCCCTGAGGTCCTCAACCCAAGCAAGAGACCACGATCATCCCAGGGAAGGGACACCCTGGACTCGAATCCTGGCCATGCCTTCATGCTGTGACCGCAGGCGGTCACTACATCACCCTCAATCTCTGTTTTTTCCCCTCATTTTTATTAACATATATAAGCAATACAGAGTACTCCCTGCACCCCTGAAGCCCTGCTGTGTAATCAGGTGTGTGACTGTCCCTCCCTCACAGCGCTGTTGTACAAACGTTTTTTCAGTATGTGGGATCGAACCCTAACCCTTCCTACTAAGCCACGTTCCCAGCACCTTATAAAGACCTTTCCCCCGCTTTTATCCATTTTTAAAAATCTCTATCTTGCTAAGTTGCCAAGTTGCCAAGGCTGCACTTGAACTTGTGATCCTCCTACCCCAGCCTCCCAGAGTGCCGGGATGACAGGCCTGTGCCCCTACATGGCTGTCTATGGACTTGGAGCGAGAAGAATACCCTGCGGCCGATAAACACGTCTCTGGAAAAAGCCCTGCATGGGGCTTGTCCTCCCGCATGCCACCTCCGCACCGCTGGACCAGGAAGTCGGTGCGGGAGGGGCAGGCAACCGGGGCTCACCTCTGGGCCTCTGCCTAAGGCCCAGCAAGCTCCGCAAGGGCACAGTCGAGAGGTGCCCAGGGGGCTATTACTGCCAGGCCAGATTCACATGGCCTCAGCAGGCCCGGCCTCAGGGCCACCCACCTACAGCACAAGGCCACGCCGCCCTCCAGGACCAGGCGGCACATCCCCCCCCTCCCCTGCCTCACGGGGTGCCCTGGCCCAGCTGCCTGACGGGACAGGCACCTGTGTCCTGATGGCCAATACCTGCCATTCTGGGGGAAAGTGTCACAAAGTGCTCTCCTTGTGGCCACTGACATGCAAAACTGGGCTCTGGCTGGCGAGGGCCGTCCCCCAAAACATAGTCTCCCCACAACTCGAAACATTTCTCCCAGTTTGATAAAGCGCCTCCCCGGCGCAAAAGGACCAGCCTGTCCAGCTGCAAAACCAGGGCTTCAGAGCTGGCAGGATGACAGAGGGCACAGCCTGCCACGGGAGGGGCAACCCGCAGGAAGGTGCAATCCCACGCCGGGCCACAGGGTGTCGGCAGCGATCCCCGCAGCGGGGACAGGGCTGCAGAAGCCGGCACCTGGCGCCAGAGCTGGAAGGGCTGCTGCTGGAGTTTTGGAACTAGGGCCTGAGACCCGTGGTGCTCAGAAAAACCACCCTACTGAGGAGACACACACATACACGCACGTCTGTGTGCATGCGCGTGTGGTCACGCTGGGGTTTTGTTGTTGCTGCTGTTGGTGGTTATTTTGAGACAGGGTCTTGCTCTGCAGTTCAGACTGGTCCTGAACTCACTGTGTAACCCAGGCTGGGCTGAAGCACACAGCAGCAGTCCTCCAGCCTCAGCCTCCCAAGGGCTGGGATGACAGGCATGCCCCACCATGCCTAGCAGAGGGCTTGTCTCAAATAAGCAAACAAGAAAGCCGTAAGGGCTCCAAGAATTTGTATTAGGCGTTAGCTCACGGCAAAGCAGTCCTGACCCACTAGCTATAGGGACTTTTCCTGCCACACCCATGAAGCCAGAGCCTCCGTTCTGTCCCCGGGGCCTCTAAGCCTAAATTCCAAACACCAGAGCCACACGGTTCTTGTGGGCCAACTAGAGCCAAGGCAGTGACCGCTCCAACAACCAGCTCAGGCTGGGCCGGTGCAGCCACCTGCCACAGGGGACCTTCGTTGGCACTGTCACACTTCGTATCTCAGCCACAGGCGGGACCCCACCTCCTCTCCACCCTGTGTGCAGACGCCACAGGGTCCAGCCTGCTACAGAGGCCGCACTGCATGAAGAGCTCCGGTGGCCAGGTATGTCATCCCACCACTCTGGGAGGTGGAGGCAGGAGAATCACAAGTTCAGACCCAGGCTGGGCGTGCGCGCACACACACACACATACACGCACGCACATGTGCGTGCACGCATGCACGTGAGATTGAATTGCCAGAGTTGAGTTCTTGAGGCATTACAGAAGGAAGGGATCATCTTGCACAAGGCCGCTGTCCCCTCCCAGCTCTGGGGATCTCTGTGCACGTGAGGAAGGCTGAAGAGAGCAGCCCCTCCCAGGGACGAAGGCCCGCACCATCCTGCGGGGAGGTGATGAGCACACTGGGTCCCAAGGACAGCAGCTCCAGGACCCCACCCTGTCTCTGACAGGGACAGAGGGGCATGTCGGGGCGAGCCTTCCTGACGCCCTCAAGGAATCTATCTTTCCACTTTCCTAAAAATCTGGTTTGTCAGGTTGGTGAAAGCTGTCCACTGTCCCTGGGTCCCTCCCAGAGTCAACCCAAAAGAAGCTGGAGCCAGGACATCCTGGGGAAGGGAGTGGAGGGGGCGTGTTCTCCCTCCTGGTGTGTCCCTGGGAAGGGACACTGGAAGGGTCTGCAATGGGGAGGGCCCTGGCTCTGGGCAGTAGCAGCTGGGGGTGACAGAGCTTGTAGTTGTGGCGTTGGGCACATAACTCAATGGTTAGAGCATGTGCTTAGCATGAGCAAGGCCCTGGGTTTGATTTCCCCAGCACCACATACAGGAAAAAAAATCAGCTGGGTATGATGGTGCACGCCACAATCCCAGCACTTGGGAGGCTGAGGCAGGCAGGAGGATTGTTTGAGTTCATCTTGGGCTACAGAATGAGCCCATCTCAGAAAATATATACGCATACAAGCTTTTAGGACTATCTGAGCGTGAAGCCAAGATAGGGTCTTGCCAGGCACACTGGTACACAGAGCACACGGGGGTGACCCCGGAGCTGAGTCTTGGCTCCGCCTGTCCCCCAACCCCCCAGCAGGCTTCCCACCCCTGGCCGAGCCGGCCGCACCTGGAGTAGCAGGAGAGGCCAGTGCTGACCAGGGTGTTGATCACAGCCAGGACCACGTAGCAGTCGCGGAAGGCGGAGCGTACCAGCGCGTCGGGGAATGCATAGGCTGAGTAGGCGATGGCGGATCCTGGAAGAAGAGCCAGCTTTGGACAGAGCAGGGCCTGGCACCTGGGCCCTGGCGCCCCGTGGGAGGGCAGTGCCCAGCCCTGGTCAGAGCTCTCGCAGACCGAGGGCAGGCCTGCCCCTGAGGCCCTGGCCTAACCGCCTCTCCCAGGCCCTCTGACCACGCGAGTCCTGAAGCCTGGCAACATTTCCTCAGCGGCTCTGTACACACTCACTCAGTCCTTAGACAGACTCCCACACGCGCGGACGCAGACTCGCACTTTACAGATGAAGAAAAGGGCACAGAGAGGTTTAGTTATTCACCTAAGGTCACAAAGCCAGGGTGCAAAGCCAAACTTCAAACCCAAACAGCGTAGCAACTGAGACCAGCTTATAACCCGCGTGCTACCACCCAGGCCAGCAGCCCCAAGCTAGGCTCACTCCTGGGCACAGCTCACCTGCCCTTGCAGGGGGACTGGTGTGTGTTGGGTCTTTGTTTGATCTTATGGTGCTGGGGGGTCTCCTGAGTGCAGGGGCATCAGGATGGGCAGGCGTCAGGCAGAGGGGTGGGAAGTTGAGGCCAAGGGGCCTGTGACAGGAGGCCGAGGGCAGCGGGGCTGTTCCAGCAGAGAGGACAGGAGAGGGAACTTCCTCCCGCCAGCAGAGGGAGCCCCGGAAGGCTTCTGCAGAGGGAGCAAAACCTAGTGAAGGTGCCCAGGAGGCCCAGGGGCTATGACAGCTAGAGACCAAGAGGAAGCTGAGCTGCTGCCACCTTCCAGGGACCCAAGGTCAGGTGGCACAGGCATGTAATCCTTGCTCTTTGGGAAGCTGAGGCAGGAAGATCCCAGGTTCCAGCCCAGTCTGGGCAATTCAGCAACTTAGCAAGATCGTGTCTTAGCCAGTACTAAGGAGTGTAGCAGGAAGATTGGCGTGAGTTTGAAGCCAGCCTGGTCTACACATTGAGTTCAGGACCACAGATCAAGATTCTGTCTCAAAACAAAAAACAAGACTGTTTCTCAAATTTATTTGTTTTTTGAGACAGGGTCTCTCTCTATAGCCCAGGCTGGTCCTGAACTCAGAGGGACATCTGGGATTGCTTGTGAGGGGGAGACTCGGTGACAGGTGGGGGGCAGGGAGAGGGGGGTGGGGATGACCCAACAATGTGCCCCACTGTGCCTCCCTTCCTCCCACAGCCCCATGCGACCACAGGACCTGCCTCAGGGCTGCTGAGCATGTTGGCGGGACACCATGGTCATGGCTGGGATGTGGCCTGAGGGACAGGCATGGCGCCATGGGGTTCATTCTTATGAGGAAGATGTTAGGCTGAGGTTCTAGACAAGAGCAACAAGGCTTGGTGGGACATGTATGTTGGTGTGCCCTGTGATCCCAGAATTCTGAGGGGCTAAGGCAGGAGCATCACAAGGTCGAGCCCAATCTGGGCAATTTAGCAAGATGACATCTCAAAATTTAAAAAATAAAAGGGGGTGGAGATACAGATGCCGGCACAGGCCCTGGGCTCACTTGCCAACAGCACAAGAAGGGGGTGGGACTTGTCTATGGACATCTAGCCATTGGGAGGGGCTGCCGCCTCCAGCATGTGGCCCACCAGCACCTGTCATCACAGATGTCAGGGGCTCTGCACGGCTGGCTGGCTGGGGCCGGGCCATGACAACAGGGTGGGGTACTCTGAATAAGGTTGGGGCAGATGCTTAGCCCAACTTGATGACTGACTAGATAGGACAGTGGCCAGGGAGGTGGGTGGGGACAGGAGGCCACCTCGGAGATCCGAGATCCGATCGGCCCTGCTCAGGGCATGGCAGGAGGAGCAAGGGTGGGGCCGAGGTAGAGGAGGACGCAGGCAGTCCTGGTTACAGGCTCAGAGGTGGCACAGAACTTTAAAGCCAGGAGTAGGACTCAGTAGTGTTGCCTGCAATCCCACCACTTGGGGAGGCTGAGTCTGGGGGATCTCAAGTTCAAGCTCAGTCTGGGCAACTCAGTAATTTAGTGTCTCAAAAAAGAATGGGTTGGGGACATGGTTTAGTGCAAAGGCCCTGGATTCTATTCCCAGCTCTGAAAAAAAAAAAAAAGATAAAAAAGTATATATAAATAAAGCCAGGTTTTCAGAGTGCCTTGTCTGGAGGTATCGGGGCACAAGCTGGAGCAGGCTGGGGAAGAGCCCAGGAGTGGGGGGCATTTTCGAACGGGCCCATTGGAGGGGCGCTGCAGAAGCCACAGAGTGGGAAGTGAGGGTGGAAGCGAAGCAGCACAGGGTGCAGTGGGGACCCCCAGGCACAGGCCGCGGGACATGCAGAGCTGGTCCTGAGGGAGCAAAAACCGTGGGCACAGATGGCTTGCAAGGAGGGGGGTTGGAGCTGGGTATGTGTACATGTGCAACTGTCTCTACCCCAGCCCCTTTTTATTTATTTATTTATTTTATTTTGAGACTCACTACATTACCAGACTGACCTTGAACTTACGCTCTCCCTGCTCGCCTGCCCAGGTGGCGGGATGGCAGGACTCAACCCTGCACCGACAAGGGTGTCCCAGTTAAAGGCAAAGGGAATGGAACAGCGGGAATCCCTGCGCTGCCACCAGCAGGTTGGTGTCACTGCATTCCTGCAGCGCTCAGCAGTTCCCCAACCTCTCTAAGCCTCGGGACAGACCGGCCAGGTGACCACACCCTCCTTGGCGGCCACCAGACCTGCCCAGCCTGTGGCAGCTGACTGGGAAAGTTCCAGAGCTGCTGCTGCAGGTCAACTGTCAATCCAGGCAGTGAAAAATACTAAAGCACCCATTATCGGGTGTGGCGGTGTGGCGGTGCACACCTGCACTCCCAGCATTCTAGGAGGCTGAGGCAGGGGGAGCCCAGCCCAGGCAATTTAGCAATTTAGTAAGACCTCATCTAAAAATTAAAAAAATTAAAGTACATAGCCTACAATTAAGTTAATTGTATTAATGAAAGGCCTAGATACGCAGTGCAGACATCTCCTGCTTCCGTCTTATTTTCATGTGCACAGGGAATCAAGCCCTGGGCCTTTGCACTGAGTTACAACTCAGCCCTTTTTATTTTGAGACAGGAACTTGCTAAGTTGCCAAGTGGACCAGATGGGGTTCGAATTTGCAATCCTCCTGCCTCAGCCTCTGAAAGTGCTGGGATAACAAGCCTGTGCCATCAGGCCTGGCAGTAAGTCATATTAATGAGGGTCCTAATGACGCAGTGCGTGGGCCTCTGCTGTCGGTACCGTGCAAGCGCTGGGTAACAGTGTGCTCCCGCATCCTTCCCAGCCTGCCCTTGGTCACGTCTCACTGGGAGCCAGAAGCAGGCCCCGGAATTGGCAGATGTTACCCATCAGGGATCGTGTCCCCAGCCAGCCAGATGCTGGCTGTTCTCATCTTGGGTCTTGCGGGGCTCTGACCCCCTCTTAACGCCCTGCAGGCCCATCAGAGCCCTGCGGTGACCTAGCCTGGCCGGAGGGTAGCCCAGCTCGGCTTCGCATACCCAGGCTGAAGAGGTTGACGGCGCCGTAGTCCAGGAAGTAGCAGATGTGGCGGGCATTCCTGGACATGGAGCTGAAGGTGTGCGCGCAGCTGGACGCCAGTGGGTACACGCAGCTGGTGCCCATGTACACAAGCAGTGGCCACGAGTAGCTGTCGTTCTGGATGTCGGTCACAGCCAGCGCTGTGGCGAACCTCCACACGAAGAACCTGGAACACAGCGGGGCCCACTCAGTGTCGTGGCTGGGCCCTCTGCTGTCTCCGCTCCTCCACGGGTGACCTCTCCCCATGAGTCCTCGCGTGGGGAAATGCCTGGGCTGGAGAGGCTGTGTGTGGGGTGGGGGGGGGGGGCGGTGGGGGTGGACTCAGAGTCATTGCCTGTATCTAATTCTACCCTTCCACCTCGTTTGTGATAAAATCTCTCTCTCTTTGTTTTTTTTTTTTTTTTTTTCAGTACTGCAGGTGGAACCCAGGGCCTTCACACTGAGCTCCATGGTGGCCTCTTTCTATTTTGACACAGAGTATCATTAAGTCACTAAGCATCCCAGGCTGGCCTTGAACTTGTGATCCTTTTTGTTCAGCATCCCAGAGTGCTGGGATCAAAGGCCCGCACACTGAGGTGGTAGGGAACCCTCCTGCAGTGCTGGTGGGACCGCAAGCTGGTACAACCACTATGGAGAGCAGGAGGGAGATTCCTCAGAAAACTGAACACTGACATCGCGTTTGCCCCAGCTGTGCCTCTTCTGGGGTTCTTCCCAGAAGGATTAAAGTCATCATACTACAGCGATACATGCACACCCAGGTTTATAGCAAGCAGCCCAACTTGTAACAGCCACATGGAAGAAGCCAGCGTGTCCAACTACAGATGACTGAATAAAGGAGCTGTGGTATATATGCACAGTGGCATGCTACTCTGCCATAAAGAAGGACAAATTCAAGTCACTTGCAGGAAAATGCATGTACCTTGAGACCATTATGCTTAGCAAAAGGAATCAGACACAGGTAAACCTCATATGGTTTCTCTAATATGAGAAAACCAAACCACAAAAATGTGACAGAGACTACAAAGAGAGACTGTCTCAAAAAAAAAAAAAATGTAAGAGAGATGGAAGAAAATGGTAGACTTTGTGGACAGGGAAAGGGGACTTGGTAGGGGGTAATGACAGGGAAAGGGAAGGAAAAATGACCAACATGCTATGTGTAAATTTAAAAATTAAATAAAAAAACCTTACAAACAAATCCCAAATGGCTGGCACCACCCTGCCCAGCCAGATCACTTATATAGCACCTGCCCAAATGGCTCTCTAGTTGCGCTGTCCATCTTCCCAGAGCCTTGCTCTGGACTGGCTCCATGAGAAAGGAGCCCAATCTGTTCCCAGAGCCTTTACAGGCACCCACAGCCAAGGCCCAAGGCCTTCCCTGAAGGATTCCCCTCTACCAAAAGAGAAAGAAAGAAAGAAAGAAAGAAAGAAAGAAAGAAAGAAAAGGAAAAAGTAAAAAAAAAAAGTGATGTTTTAACCAGAGGGACAGACACCAGACACACAAAGCTCCTGAGACTGAAGGACACAAAGATCAACACGGGTGAGACTGGGGAGCCCCGGGAACCTCACAATTCCTACCAGGATCCACACCCTCAGCCCTTTCCACGGCAGGCCCTGCTCTGACCCCTTGGCCACACACTCACTTGTACCCATAGGGTGACACACAAACCCTCTCAGAGTCCCGCCCCTCCCCATCCCAACTGTGTCTATCATTTATTTCTGCGGCACTGGGGATGAGCCAGGGGCCTCATAGGGAGTCGCCTCCCGGACAAGGCCTTGCTGAGTCACCTAGGCTGGGTTTTAAAGGAGCCCCGGGTCCCCAGGGGTCCTGAATGGATGGGCAGGTCAAGGCTGGAAGTTACCAGAAGGGCAGCAAGTGAGTCCAGATGTTGAGGGTCTCATTGGTCATCTGGAAGAGGCTGAGGACACAGGCGGCAGCCGAGCTCTGCGGGTGGCGGTAGCCGAAGAGGATACCCCGCTCGTGGAACACCTGAGGAGACAGGACAGGGGGCTTGGTGTGGGCATTGCGCCTGGACTGGGTGCTGCAACCCCAGGGCACAGGACCGAGCCCCTGACCTGGCCACAGGCTGCTCTAGGAGCCTCTGAAATCCCAACTCAGTTGGGTGTAGAGGCCCAGGCCTATTATCCAGCACTCTGGGAGGCTGAGGCAGGAGGATCACAAGGTGAGGCCCAGCCTGGGCAACTTTAGGGACACTCATTCTCAGAATCAAAAATGAAAACTGGACTGGGGGTGTGGCTCCATGTGAAGGCCCAGGCCCCATTCCCAGTATAATAAATGAGCAAAAAATAAGCAAATACATCCCATATCCTCCAAGAATTCCCAGACCCTCTTGTGCTCGGCATGAATGTCGCCGCCTCAGGAGCTGTTTCTGCGTCCTCCACCGGGGTCGACAGCCTGGTCTTCAAAGCCCCTCATGGCTGACTGGCATGTCTGTGGGAGCCAGCGAGGCCCGGATGTCAGGGGATGCTGGGTAGATGTCTGCAGAAGAGCCCCCAGCACCAGGTGTTTATACCAGGTGCTTCACAAAGGCCTTTTGATGACGAGGCCTGTGACGTGGATGCCTGCACTGTGGGGAGAGGTGGCTGCCACCACAGGGCCACAGGGTCACCCAGGCTGCCCATGGGGCAAGTTCCCCACCCCCCACAATGTCCCCAGTAGGGAAGTTGGACTGGGCCGGTGAAGAGTGTGGGCTGTCAGCCTGCCTGGAGTATTGTGTGACTTCCATTAAAAATCATCACTGAGCCACTCCTGGCTCTGAGTCTTTCCGTCTGGACACTGCTGACATTTGGGGACAGGCAGCTCTTTATTGTGGGGAAGGAGCCAGCAGCACGTCCTGTAGCAGGGTGCCAGCAGCTCACACGGAGCCCACATACCCCGACTCCGAGTCACCACCACCAAACGTGTCTCCAGATATTGCCACTAACCCCTGCCAAAGTGTCTCCTCCAATTAAGAATCTCCCATGTAAATGAAGGCTTCCATAAAGGTAAATGCTTTGAAAGGCAAATTATCAACAAGTGGGCCCATTAAAGCACAAGATACCATCCCTTATCAGAACATCAGTGAAAGCTGGGAGGAATGCTGCCAGGACTCCAGCCTCGCCCTGTCTCTCTCCTGGGTCACCAACTTCTTCATTAGGAGAGGCCCCAAGTAAAAATCAACACACTCTGACAGGCTGGGGGTGTGGCTCCGCAGTACAGGACGTGCTCAGTAAGCACGTGGCTCTATGTTCCATTTCCAACCCCACCGAAAACAAAACACATCATCTGAAGCCTAGCTGGTCAGCGCTTGAGAGGCCCATCCAAAGGTTCATGGAGCAGTAGAGAGAGAGGTGCTGGCTGGATGGGGAGTAATCTCAGCACCCTGGGAGGTGGAGGCAGGAGGATCCCAAGTGGGCATCCTTCCTGGGCAGTTTAGTGAGACTGTCTCAAAATAAATAAATAAATAAATAAATAAAGGGTAGGGGAGGGAGCTTTGTGTGATGGCCCTGAGCTCAATCCCCAGAATTCAAAACAACAACAAAACAGATCCCAAACAACAAAAACAGATTTAAAAATTAAGTATCCATGATGAAACTCAGTGCAAAGGCCTTGGATTCAATTTCCAGTACACAGGATGGGAAGAAAGAAAGAAAGAAAGAAAACAAAGAAAGAAAGAAAGAAAGAAAGAAAGAAAGAAAGAAAGAAAGAAAGAAAAAGAAAGAAAGAAAGACAGAGAGAGAGAAATGGGGCCAAGGAGAAGCTACCAGAGCAGACCTGCCTGGCGCCCTGTGGCCTCGAGCTGGCCGCAGCTTTCAGGAGTTTGGGGTCCCTGCCTCTACAGCGGGCAGCCAGCGCCCGGGGGGCAGCTCTACTCCCTGACAGCAGGGCTCCAGCTCTTGGGAGCTCTGAGCTCTGTTCTGGGGGAACCCAATGCCCGGGGGCAGGGGAGGGAATGAAGTCAGTTCTTGGCCCCGTGAGGAAGGACTATTTGGATTTAGCCGGGGTCTTAGCTAATTGCAAGTGATTTGTTCTCGTTCCTGGGTCACCACTGGATTGTGCTGATGTCCCAGGTTCCAGTGGACAGGCTCCTACAGTGGGCAGCAGGACTCTCTGGTCAGGGCAGCTTCCCTCCCCATCAGGAGGTGGCCTTGGCCTCTGATCCACGGGGAAGGGGCTGTCGCATGCCTCGCAGGCATCTGGAAAGAACTCCAGCAGAGGAAGGCCATAGCCCTGAAGCTTGTCACTGATTTTATCATTTCTTATTTATTCATTTGTTTTTGAGACAGGGTCTTGCTCCATAGCCCAGGCTGGTCCTGAGCTCACTGTGTGGCTCAATCTGGCCTTGAACTTACAGCAATCCTCTTGCCTCAGCCTCCTGAGTGCTGGGATTACAGGTGCACACCACCATGCCTGGCTTATGTGGTGCTGGGGAATTGAACTCAGGGCCTTGCGCTTGCAAGGCAAGTGCTTTTACCACTGTGCTATTCCTCCAGCCCAGATCCTATCATTTCACTTTTAATTTTCTTTCTCTTTGTCTCTCTCTTTTATTATTATTATTAATTATTATTATTATTAGTTTGTGTGTGTGTGCATACGTGTGGTACTGGGAATCGAGCCCAGGGTCATCACACTGAGCTACTTCCCCAGCTCATTTTTAAAGTTTGATTCTGAAACTAAGTTGTCCAGCCTGGGCTTGAACTTGAGATCCTCCTTCCTCAGCCTCCCAGAATGCTGGGATTACAGGCCTGTGCCACTAGGCCTGCTCCCCCCCTCCCCCCCAAAAAATTAACGAATTGAAGCTTTGGCTTCTCATTAAAATGCCAACACTCCAGAAAGAGGCAATTACTTATTAATTACTCACTCCTTGATAGCGATTAGTTAAGAAGATATTTGTGAAAAAGAATTCCAATGACACTTGTCAACGCCCAGTGCGAGTTGATTCAGGAGCCCCGCAGCAAGCAGAGGCCCACCACAATGGTCCAGGCGGATGGACCAGGCGGAGGGGTCTATGGCTGAGGAGCAGGGCGGGGATGGTGGGTGGACCCTGACTAAGGGGTGGAGTCAGGGCAGGGTAGGAATCAGATCTGTCTCAATCACCTTCACAGGATTGTCCCAGACGAAGACCACGGTGACCAGTCCTGGCCTGGGGGCCGGTGGAGGACCAAGAGCCTGGTCAGACATGGAGGCCGGGGCGGGGCCCCTGACAGGGCTGACTTAGCAGCTTCTTTTGCTAAAACTGGATGCACATGGGGGACCGAAGAGCAGCTCAGAGGGCTGAGTGAACCAGGGCCAGGCAGAGGCTGTCATTCTATGCAGTAAGAGCCAGTGACCAGGGTGCCAGGAGTAGGCAGGCAGCTGCAGGAGAGCTCAGGGCAGGGAGGAGCTGTACACTCATCCCGGCTGCCCGGAGACGCAGCACGCGGCCACTCTCCTCAGGTACCCGGCTGAACCAAGGCCTTCACACTGAGCTACACCTCAACCCCCTTTTCTGACACAAGGTCTTGCGGGGTCACTAAAATGCCCTGGTTGGGCTCACACTTGCGATCTTCCTGCCTCAGCCTCCTAGAGTCCTGTGATTACATGCACGCAGCACCACATTCTTTTCATTTGGGTCCTGGTACTGCGGTGGGGCTGGGGGACAGATAGGGTCACAGCCAGAGGGGAACCGTGGGGCTGGCTAACTTGGGCACACTGCAGAATCCAGTCTGACACCTGGGGAGGATATTTGCCACCAAGGCCAGTGTTGGGCACAGAATCGCCTCCATCTGCTCTCCTCTCCTGACCTCGCACGGGGGACTACGACCTAGCACTGCCCTGCAGCGGGGACAGGACGGGGAGTGGCGCCGGGAGGTCAACAGCAGAGAAGGAAAGGAGTCCTTTGAGAGCCAGGCCAGAGGCCTCTGCCCCTCCGGGGACTGGCCCAGCGGCTTCTTGGCCTGCTTGCAAAACCACTGGTACGTCTGCACAAGGCTGGTTCGAGTGCCCCCAGGCACCCCAGGCCATGGAGGTCAGTTAATTATTTGTACAGGTGACCCCCGGGCACTGTGACTCGCCCAACGGCCACATTCAGTTGGCGGCCTGAAGTCGGGCCTTGGCAACCTGTCGCCACTCTCTTAAATGTGCTCACCCAAGGCAGAAGAGCATTCCACGAGGTCCAGTCCTGCCCTAGGCAAGACCCTGCGGTCAAGCGGGAAGGAAGAAGGGAAGGAGGGAGGGAAGGAGAGAGGTAGGAAGAAAGGGAAGGAGGGAGTCCCTCTGATCCAGGACAGAAATGTTCCAGCTCAGACTAAGACTGCCCTGAGCCATGCCCAGTGGTGCAGGGCTATCATCCCGCCACTCTGGGAGGCTGAGGCAGGACAATCACAAATGGGATCCTAGCCTGGGCAACTTAGTGAGGCTCTGTCTCAAAATAAAAAGGGCTGGGGAGGACCTGGGCTCCATCTCCAGTACCACCAAAAAGGAAAAAAAAAAAAAAAAAAAGGACTGGCCTGTATCCTTCCCAGAACCCCAGCTTGACCCCTGTTTATGGAACCAAATCGGTAGCACTTGCAGGACCCGAGCTGCACACAATGGAGGAGGAAACACCTGAGAACGGTGGCCCCAAAGGTGACTTTCAATGGCAGCCTCCCTGCTCGGCCGCCTGGCTTCCCTCCTCCATGGCCCGCGTCAGCAGCCCCTGCCCGTTAGCACAGGGGGACAGATGGGCTGGACGGCCCCTCGTGTCCCCGGCTCAGGCTGGGCAGCTCAGAGGCCTGTCATTTAGGAGGGGAAGGGCGTCCCTGCTGCCGCAGTGCCATGGCTCCACCCGCCGGCCAGCGGCTCCCTGGCTGGCCACGACCTCTGTGGGCCGGCCAGCTGATGCTGAAATTCCCCTGTGACACGTTTAAATCCTTTGGATTTTCTAGTTATTGAATGGCAAACCGTCTAGGGAAAATAATTGAGTATTTCTGGCTGGTGGAAAATGAGAGTTGATTGGGACAGCAGGGAGAGGGAGGGTGGGAGGGACGGGGAGGGACGGGCAGGTCTGGGGGGCTTTCCACATCTTGTCCAAACCTCACCGGACCCTCACAAACCTCCCATAGGAAGAAGGCAAGATGCCTCTGTGTGTGTGTGTGTGTGTGTGTGTGTGTGTGTGTGTGTGTGTGTGCTCTTGCATGCGTGCACATGTGGCACTGGGGATCGAGCCCAGGACCTTCATGCTGAGCTACATCCCCAGCCATTATTTATTTATTTTAATTTGGAGCCAAAGTCTCACAAAGTCACTGTGTTCCTCAGCCTGACCTTGAATTTGTAATCCTCCTGCCTCAGCCATTCAGAGTACTCAGGCCTAGGGGAAGACTGCTTTATTGTTCTTATTTTGCAGAAAAAACCGAGGCCTGGGGAGATTAGGGGATTTGTTCAAGTTCCCCGAGCAAGCCCAACCCCACTTCCCTGGGGTTCTTGAACATTGTCACGCACTTCTACTACGGAAAGAGGCAGACTCTGGCCGCTTGGCCTGCAGTGAGTTCTGGACTGCCACACGCTTCTCTAAACTCCAGTTTCTTCTTTCAAGTGCTATGAGGGACAGAGTTGTGTCCCCTTCCCTCAAATTCATACATGGAAGTCCCTAGCCCTCAGTGACTCGGGATGAAGCTGTATTTGGAGATAAGGTCTTTTGAGAGGAGACCAAAATAAAGTTAGATCATTAGAGTCGGGTCTGATTCAGTGCGGATGGTGCCTCCCTCAGCAAGGAAAGATCTGAGCCCCACCTGGTGGCACCTGGAATCCCAGCACGCTGGGAGGCTGAGGCAGGAGGACTGCAAATTTGAGCCTGACACGGACAACTCAGTGACTTAGCAAGATCTTGTTTCAAAATATAAATAAATAAATAAATAAATAAATAAATAAATAGGCCTGGAGATATAGCTCAGCGTGAAGGCCCTGGGTTGAATCCCTAGTACCATAGGAAGAAAGAAACAGAGAAAGAAAAAAAAGAAAGAAAGAAAGAAAGAAAAAGGAGGCCAGGCCTGGGGTCACAGGTCTGTAATTCCAGCACTCTGGGAGGCTGAAGCAGGAGGATTTTAAGTTTCATACAAGCCTAGACAACTTTGTAGCTTAGTGAGACCCTGTCTCAAAACCAAAAAACAGGCTGGGGATGTAGCCCAGTATGAAGGTCCTGAGCTAGATTCCCAGTGGCAAGGTGTGTGTGTGTGTGCGTGTGTGTGTGTGTGTGTGTGTGTGTGTGTGTGTGTGTGAGTTGGGGGCGGGGGGGAATCTGAGCTCACAGAGAGGCAGCAGCACGTGCACACAGAAGGGCCGACCCCGTGAAATGGCTGCCACCTGTGAGCCAGAAGGAGGGACCGCCCTGCTGGGTCCCTGACCTTCCATTCTTAGCCCCCACCCCCCCCCCCCCCCCCCCCCGCCCCCCGCCTGCGGGAAGCCAGCCACCTGAAGGTTGAGGCTGCAGTCTACTGGATTCCTCACAGCCCTGAAGATGAACAGGGTGCTGAGGCCAGGCACATCCTCCTAGGCCAGCAGGGACCCAATGCCCCCTTAGGGTTTCTGGGGCTTTGGAGGTTGGTGTGAGAGTCTGCTCATCCACCCCGCTCCCAGGACACGGCGATGTTGCAGCCACCCCAGCCACGAAGCCATCTCCCTCCTCCGGCATGGGCCAACTCCTCCCTACAGAGAGCGCAGGTCACCCGGGACAGTGAGGTCCCAGCAAACAGGAAGGACAAGGCCACCACAAAGACACAGGCATGAGAAGCCAGCAACGGGACGTCAGTGCCCCTGTAAGTGTGGTGAGGGTCTGCAGTCCAAGAACAGCCACACAGCTGGCCTGGAGCATGGACACCATGGGCCAGGAGCCAAGGACTGGGCCACCCAGGAAGCTGGAGGAGGCAGCCTGCACGGACCCCATGCTGGCCCAGGGAGACCAGGTCAGAATGTCACCCACAGACCTGCCGAATGATACTTCTGCTTTTTGTTTTTGCAACACTGGGGCTCAAACCCAGGACGCTGCACATGCCAGGCAAGCCCTCCACCACAGAGCCACGTTCCTGGCCCCAGGTAATACGAAGTTTTATTTCATTGTCTTTTATTTTTGGTTTGATTTTGAGACAGAATCTAGCTACGCACTATGTTTGTTGCCCAGACTTGGCCTGATCTAGCAATCCTCCTGTGTTGGCCTCCCAGAGCGCTGGGATGACAGGCCTGCGCCGCTAGCCAGGCTCCGTGTTAGCTTTTGTGGTGCTAGGGGTCAAACCCAGGCCTCGAGCCCTCCCAGCCAGGCTGCCCTCTCAGCTCGGACAGCTTTTCTTTTAAAGCCACTAATTTTGTGGTAATTAGAGCAGCAACAGAAAACTAATACAAGTTGAAAATTAGGCCCCAAAATCCCAAATCTTTCTTAGCGCTGGGCAGGTGGTACCGGGTGTGTGCTGCTTCCTAGGAGTCCGGCTGTGTTTGGAACAATTAGACATTAAGTGGCACCCTCTCTTAACGTGCTGCAGTGCGAGACCTGGCGCTAAGCTCCACATCCAGTTGAACCACCAGGTAGGTCCTCCCGTCCACACAGAAGAACGCTGCGTAAGGGCCGGAAGCACCGAGACGTCATTCAGACAAGATCCCCAGTGCCTGGAGGGGACCTGTAAACCAAAGACCCTAATGTGCCATCTGTGTTGGGAAGTGATATTGATTTGATTGATTGATTGATTTTGAAATAGGGTTACTCTGTAGTCCAGGCTGGTCCTGAACTAACTATGTAGCCCAGGTTGACCTTAAACTTATAGCAAACCTCCTGCCTCAGCCTTCTAAGCGCTGGGATTACAGCTGTACACCGCCACACGTGGTTTATGGGGTGCTGGGGAATCAAATTCAGGGCCTTAAGTAATCCACCACTGTGCTGTTCCTCCAGCCCTCTTGCCAAAATAACTAAGTACTGTATTAATCCAGATATTGCTTTGGGAGACAAACAGCAATATGAGAAGGTGACCTCTAGGAAATTAAAATATTTAATAACTTTCACCTTAATGTAATTCTCACAGGTAGCCTCGTTGCAAGGTTTGAAGTCAATGTGTAAAATCGACGAATCATTTCTGATTCTAAATGCAGATGTAAGGCTGTCCTTTGGCAATTCCGATTTTTCTACCTCAGCAGAACTACCAGAAGTTTCTCCCAATTGAATTAATTTCTTAATTGAACTACAACTCAGGAACAGAAGTCTATTTGACATCATTGTCAGGAGCACTTAATTATATGGTGGTTTAGTCACTTTGTCCTTGCTGGGACAGAATACCTGACACCCCCAACTTAAGGGAGGAAGGGTTTACCTGAGCTCACACATCATTGCAGAATGTCTCAGTCCACTCATGGCTGGCAACCATGGAAGACAGGAAGTAGAATGAGCAAAGAACAGAGCAAGTAAGGGAGGTGTCCCTTCCAAGTCAAGCTCCAGGGATCAACCACTTCCGGGTCAAGTCCCAGGGATCAACTGCTTCCGGGTCAAGCCCCTCCCCACCTGTGATGTGACCTTTCCAACCAGGCCACCTCCTAACAGCACAGGAAATGAGAGGACTTATCCCACGATGACATCACCTTCCAAACACCAGGCTTTGGGGAGATACTCCAGATCCAAACCGTGACATATAGTCACGTGATTATAGCATTTAACTCACAATTTTGCTGAAATGTCAGCAAAAGGTATAAATTATATGGAATAAATGTAATAATGAATGAATGAATTGTGTATGTTTTATTTTATTACTTTTCCATACATCAGTAATCCGTCAACAGAACATCTAGATAAATACAATAAGAATTAAGTTCAGTTCTTGGCACTTGAGGAATAGCCCAGCAGTGAAAGTGCTTGCCTGGAAAGTGCTGGGCCCTTCAATTCCCCAGTGCCACGTAAGTCGGGTGTGGTGGCGCACAACTGTAATCCCAGCCCTCAGGAGGCTGAGGCAGGAAGATTGTTGTGAGTCCAAGGCCACCCCGGGCTACAGTGAGTTCAGGAACAATCTGGATTACAGGGTGAGACCCTATCTCAAAAAATTAAATAAGCAAATAAATAAATTCAGTTCTCTTTGATATTTCCTGATTGAATATATAGAGCTTTGCCTGTCACCGTTTGTCAAAGCAGACACTACGGTTTGGATCTGGAATGTTCCCCCGAGACTCTGGGGCTGAAGGCTTGCTTGGTCACCAGTGGTAGTGCCACTGGAAGGTGGTGAGAACTTTAGAAGCCAGGCCTGGGTAGATGTGACTCACTGAGGGTGAGTCCTAGAAGGGGTACCAGGACTCTGCCACACACGCAGCCCTGCTTGGTGGCTGCTGGGATGTGAGTAGCTTCACCACACCCTTCCGCCATGATGTTTCTGCTTCAGCAGTGGAGCCAGCCAGTCATAGACTGAGATCTCAGAAAACTGTGAGCCAAAATAAAACTTTCCTCTTGGGGCTGGAGGAACGGCTCAGGGGTTAAAAGCAAGTGCCAAGTCAAGTACTAAGTACCCGAGTTCAATGCCTCAACACCACATAAGCTGGTGTGGTGCACGCTTGTAATCCCAGCACTTGGGAGGCTGAGACAGGAGGATTGCCTTGAGTCCAAGGCCAGTCTGGGCTCCACAGTGAGTTCAGGACCAGACTGGATTACAGAGTGAGACCCTGTCTCAAAAATAAATAAAACAAGACTTTCCTCTTTGTAAGTTGATTGTCTCAGGTAATTTGTCACAGCAATGGAAGGTGACTGACATAGTAGACTAGAACCATCTTCTGTAACTCTTTGCTGGCTTTGTGGCCTGCATCTGTCCTCCTGTTTCTCTCACTCAGCATACATAAGGGGCAGGTCTGGCCTCATGTGGTAATCATGAGGTCACTGCAGAGTGAGGGTCGTCAAATCATTTACAGAAGATAAAAAGTCAGTGGAGTGAGGCTCTGAAGGCCATAATAAGTAGCAGAACCAAGATGCCACGGCGGCTCCACGGGACTGCAGGCCCCCTGCATAGTCCACTGCTTCCAGCCTGCAGGACCAGAGCTTGCTCCAAACACAGTCCATGGAAACGCTAAGTGTCATGGACATTTCCAGAAGAAAGAGAGCGCTGAGCCCAGGGGACAAGGGAAAGACCTAAGAGAATGTTTGGGTGCTCCAATCCCGGCAGAAGGACGATCAACGAGGCATCGGGAAAGGGCCTTCTGCAACAATCTGGACACAAAGCTGGCGCGGGACACCAGAACAAACACCAGCAAGGTGACACGAACGTGAGGAGGTCACAAAGTCCCAAACCCAAGGGAGACGGGGACCCTGTGAGGCAGGCTGCTTTCGCCTCAGTTTCTAGTGTGAAAGTTTGCACAGAAGATAAAACCCAAAGCCCAAAAAAGGCTCGTCAGAGACCAAATGCCTAGGAGGGAATCCTACCGATAAAGCTACGATTTGTTTTGTTTTGAGACAGGTTTGTGCTCTATAGTCCAGGCTGGAGCTGAATTCACTCTGTAGCCCAGACTGTCCTCAAACTCACAGTTATCCCCCCTGCCTCAGCCTCCTAAGGGCTGGGATACAGACGTCACCAGCTCTCCGGGTAAAGCTAGGCTTCTAAAGACAAGTGAATGTAAAATAAATCAGACCAGGCAAAAAGAAGTAACAAGAAACATTAATGGAAAACCAAGGAAAACAAATTTCTCCCAAGAATTTGGAGCTACCAGCTAATCTTCACTCCCTCCGTGGGCCAGGCAGTCTCACGTGGAAAAGAAAGGTAGTTACTAGTGGAAGGCAGTCACAGCTGTGCACTTCCCTAAGGGACACGCAAGTTCAGAGCCTCTCTGAAGCATGTGTGCCTTAACAGACACACGCGCACAAGGAGAGGGGGCGTGGCTCAGCAGTTAGAGCGCTTGCCCAGCAAGTGCAAGGCCCTGGGTTCAATTCCCCAGTGCCACATAAACCAGGTGTGGTGTTGGTGCACACCTGTGATCCCAGTACTTGGCAGGCTGAGGCAGGAGGATTACTGTGTGTTCGAGGCCAGTCTGGGCTACATAGTGAGTTCAAGCCCAGCCTGGACTATAGAGACCCTGTCTCAAAATAAAATGAGAAAAGGGAAACCCACCATGATAAAGAAGAAGCAGAAGGAACAATGAGTGACAGAAATGAGCTCAAAGAATAATAAACTGAAATATAAAATAACAATTTTCAATGTGTTCGAAGAAGCTAGGTGTGGGGTGCATGCCTATATTCTTAGCACACTGGGAGGATGAGGCAGGAGAATCCCAAGTTTGAGCCCCGGGCTGGGGGCATGTATCTCAGTGGTTAGGGGACTTGCCTAGCAACCACAAGATCCTGGGTTCGATTCCCCAGAACCACATAAGCTGGGTGTGGTGGCACACACCTGTAATCCCAGCACTCAGGAGGCTGAGGCAGGAGGATTGCCATTTGTTTGAGGCCAGCCTGGGCTACATACTGAGTTCAAGAGCAGCTTAGACTATAGAGCAGATCTTGTCTCAAAAGGAGGTGGGAGGAGAAAGGGGCTATAGCTTAGTTCAGACTCAGCACTGAAAAAAAAAAATTTTTTTTAAAATAGCTTTGGCCAGACATAGCTGCTCAAACTTGCGCTTCCAGCACTCTGGGAGACTGACTCAGGAGGATTGCGGGTTCAAGCAATCCACAGCCTGAACACCTTAGTCACTCAGAGAGACTCTGTCTCAGGAAAGAAAGTTGGGCAAAGAGGAGGGGTTGCCTGCCTCAACCTCCCAGTACTCAGCCCGGGGTTCATTCCCTAGGAGCTACCCCAAAAAAGGTTAAAATTATAAACAGAAATGAGAAAATAGACTTTAAAAACGGATATAAATTTTAGAAATTAAAAAAAAATTCAAAAGGCAAAGAACAAATAAAACACTAGATCTGTCTGAAGAAAAAATAGTTCTGCAAAAGAAGATCCAAAGAAAGTTCCAGAACACAGCCTGGAGAGCTCGGGAGACAGCAAGCAAGGGAGAAACGGCAATTGCAAGGCCCAGAGAGACCCCAGGGGCATGAGGTCGTGTCTGCAGAGACAGCTGACTCGTCTCCAAAGCCATGGCCGTCTCCGGTCTTCAAGGCCAAAGTCAAGTTGGAAACGGGGAAGGCGGAGGGTGCCATGCCCAGCAGCCACCTGAGTCCTAAAAACTCCTCCTGCCCCACCAGCAGCTTTGTTTCCTCTCACCAGCCTGACCCTGTGACCTCTACAATAACCTTGCGCAGACACCTTTTGTATATGTGTCTTTGGTACTGGGGACTGCAGGGCTTTGGTGTTATCCTACACCCCCAAGCCCAGTTTTTAGTTTCGATTTGGAGACAGGGTCTCACTGCACCACTAAGTTGTCCGGGCTGGGCTGGACCTCACCATCCTTCTGCCGCGGCCTGATCCAGACTGGCGGCTCCACCAGGCCCGCTTGACTCTGCCTCCCACAGCAGTCACTGAAGAGCTACTACGTGTACAGCATGGGGTCACACCTGTTGCCAGGCCTGGAGCATGCTGGGAAAGGAGGTGGTGAGGAATTCTCCATGAGGGCTGGAGAGGGGAGCCCGAGAAGAAGGGCCCTGCCTAGAGCAACTGGTAGATGGCAAACCGTGCCCCCCACCGAGGCCAAGCCCTGCCGATCCCAGAGCTCACCACGAAGCCAGCAGCACACCTACCTGGGGCACCTGGTCTATACGGAACAGCCTGGGCAGCTTCAGACTCAGCATCCTGGCACAGTTGGCACGGCCAGCGCGGGACAGTCTGCCCGTCACCGGGCCTGGCTCAAAGGGAAGCCACGCCTGTGGGCCAGGCTGAGCTCCTGAAAGACAACAGCATGGAGAAATCAGATCAGACTCCTCCTGCCTCCTGCCGGGCCAGGTACGTCCGAATGTTCAACTACCGGCCACGCACTTGCCAGGGACAGAGAGACATCATGTCCCGAAAACCCACAACAAGCCCGGCTTGGAGGCACAGACCTGGTATCCCAGCACTCCAGGAGGCTGAGGAAGGAGGGTCACAAGTTCAAGACCAGCCTGGGCACTTAGTGAGAAACTTGTCTCAAAATAAAATAAGTAAATAAAATGCTGAGGATGTGGCTCAGTGCAGGTGTCCTGGGTCTGATCCCCCCTTACTACAACAAACAACCAGAAACTCCACCACAAACACACACACCAGCAGGGCCGTGTCCAGTGCCCCAGGAAGGCCATGGTCGTGTCTGGTGGTTCTCTCCTCCAAACTTCCACAGCCAGCCCCAGGTCAGCCTGAGCTGGGTTGGGGTGCTTGGGAGGTGACGGAGTCTCAGGGTTACTGAATGGGATTAGTGTCCTTGCCCAAGAGGTCCAAGGGAGCCCGCTGGCCACCTCTACCATGTGAGGACACTGTGAGCAGGCCGGCGCCCGGCTGAGGAGGGCCCCTCACCAGCTTGCAATCTGCTGGTGTCTTCATCCTGGGCTCCCCACTCTCCAGAGCTGTGTAGGATACATTTTTGTTTCTTTTTGAGGCAGGGTCTCACTCTGTAGCCCAGGCTGGTGAGTAACTCACTATGGAGCCCAGGCTGGCCTTGGACTCCAGGCAATCTTCCGGTCTCAGCTTCCCTAGTACCGGGATTATAGGCGTGCACCACCACACCCGGCTTGATGTGGTGCTGGGGAACTGAATTCAGGGTCTTGGGTTTGCAGGACAAGCGCTTTAACTGCTGTGTCATTCCTCCAGCCCCGTTTCTTTTCTTTATAAATCACCCAGTCTCCGGTGGTTCTGTTACAGCAGCCCGGAGGGCCTGAGGCGGTGATCAGAGACTGTGGTCATTGACCTCTTCATGACTCATGAGGGTCAGAGAGGTGGAGTCCCCTCCCCGGAGCTGCGCGGCTGGGGAGGATGGCGCTCCCCTCCATCTGGGCTGACGCTGGGAGGCCAGTGTGCCAGCCCAGAGGACAGAGGAGGACCAGGGACTGCACCTAGGTCCTGGAAGGAGAAGTGGCTCTCCCAGAGGGCAGAGGAGAGCGTGGTAATCTTGAGACACGCGAAGGTCCCAGCAAAGTGAATCAATCCAGGGGCCTCCCCCGCACCCCACACCCCGAGATGGCGCCGTAGAGGAAGTAATGGGGTCGTAAGCGCAGAACTGAGCGGTTGTAAGCCAGGGATGGACCCCAAACCCGACCCACAGGCCCAAGCAACACCAGCTGCCGCTCGGCTCAGCAAAGAAGCACCGCGCAGGGAACTGACCAGCCTGGGCGCCTCCTCACAGCCTTCATGGCATGTCCCCAGCCCTGTGGAGGTCCGGCTCATCACCGCAGGGCTCCTTCCTGGCCTCTCAGGCCGGGACGCCTGGCCACTTCCTCCGCAGAGCCCTGGCCTCTTCCTTCCTGCAGCCAAAGTGACATCCCTGGGCTCATCTGCCCTCCTTGGGGACAATCCTCCTATGGCTGGTGGAAACTCAGGCTGAGCCCTTGAGAGAGGGGCCTTCAGCAGATGTGTGTGTGTGTGTGTGTGTGTGTGTGTGTTTGTCACTGGGGATTGAGCCCACCATGGACTTTGCACTGAGTTACATCTCCAGCAGTGTGTGTGTATGTTTTAAATTTTGAAAAAGGATCTTGCTAAGTCACTAAGTTGCCCCAGCTGGGCTCAAGCTCTCCCTCCTCCTGACTCAGCCTCGCAAGTGCTGGGATCCCAGGTGTATACCACCACACCCAACAGCGTACGATTGTCAGGACCGCTTTGCCTTTTAACTGAAAGTGGGTTTTGTTTACTTTTGGTTCTTCTTAGACTTCTTTGAACCTCTGTGTTACATGTCTGAAGCTGTGTAGCAATTAAAAAAAAAATTTTCAAGTCAAGGTTTTACACTGTGGTCCAGGTTGGTCCTGAACTCACTATGTGGCCTAGGCTGGCCTCAACCTCAGAGCAATCCTCCTGCCTCAGCCTTCCAAGTTCTGGGACTATAGGCGTGCACCACCATACCCAGCTAATTTTTTGTGGGATGCTGGGGTATAAAACCCAGGGACTACCAAGTAAGACCTCGTCTCAGAAAAAAAAAAAAAAAAAAGTGAAGCTGGGCATGATGGCACATATCTGTAATCCCAGCACTCAGGAGGCTGAGGCAGGAGGATTGATGTAAGTCCAAGAACAGCCTGGGCTCCATAGCCCATTCAGGAGCAGCCTGAACGGCAGAGCTTTCAGACAATAATTTATTTTTCTTTTCTTTTATTTTATTTCTTTCTTTCTATCTTTTATTTATTTTGTAGTACCGAGGATGGAACACAGGGCTTCCCTCCGGGCTACGTCCCCAGTCCTTTCTGCTTATGTGACACAGGGTCTCACTAAGCTGTTCAGTTGCCCAGTCTGGGCTTGAGTTTGGGATTCTCCTGCCTCAGCTTCCCAGAGCGCTGGAATTATAGGCCTGTACTACTGTGAATTTTGCATTGCACATAAAGGAAAAACAAAAACACTGAATGTTCAGGACCATGTAGGAGGTGGCAGAGCTGGGGTTTGACTCGTGGTTTGCCAGAAAGTCTGTGGAAGGACTTGGGGTGTGTGTGTGTGTGGGGTAACGGGAGTGGGGGACGTCCATGCTCTGGGGCACTGTCACTGGAGCTGTAGACTGTGGCTGTCCCCTGCAGGACCCTAGGTCACGCCCCAGTGCTATGGAACAGATGTCTGTATCCTCCCAGAATTCCGGCGCTGGAACTGAATTCCAGGGTCGGGACATCTGAGGGGACTAGGACTAGGGTAGGAGGGATGGAGTGGGGCCTTGATCAAGAGACCCAGGAAGCCCGCTGTCCCTGCTACCACGGGAGGACGCAGCGGGCACACACAGGCCCCGTGACCTGGAGCGAGTCCTCCTGAGACCTCAGCCACCTGGACCTCGACCTTGGCCTCCCCAGCTTCTGGAATCACAAGAACAAAGTTCCTGCTGTTTATAAGCCACCTGGTCTGGTCTAGGGCATTTTGTGACAGCAGCCTGAATGGGCCAAGAGGCACCTCTTTGGGCGGCTTGAATGGCGGCTAGAAGAGGCCCCATCAGCCCCACCTGTCAGGACAAGGCTCCTCTGCTCCTGAGTTACAGTAAATACGCAGCACTGTGACTTCCCCTTCGAGAAATGCAGGTTTAGGAAGGAAACTGAGTCCCCTCAAAGGGACTGAAGTCCTAGCACAGGGCACTACAGCAGAATTTCTGTCTCCTGCGAGAAGGTGGAGATTCCAGAATGTTCGTGTGCTTACAACCTCAAAGCTACCCAGGGCGCCACCTCACCCAGGAGTCAGATCTAAAGAACTGGAGAGTGCTGCCTCAAAGGGAGAGATTTCCGTGGTCCACAACTACAGTCCCAGCACTCAGGAGGCTGAGACAGGAGGATCCCCAGGTTTGAGGCCGGCGTCGGTTATACAGTGAATTCACGGCTGCCCCGAACTACACAGCAAGATATTAGTTCAAAAAACAAGTAATGTAAGAGTTTTTTTGTTTTGTTTTGTTTTTGCAGTGGTTTTGCATTATTCAAAGAAATAAGGCCTCTCAGACCAACAGGCTGTTAACTCTGTATCCACATAGGCCTGGTGGGGACCGTGACACACCCTGGGCAGATCCGGGTGTGTGTTGCAGGGCTGGTTCATACACTGCGCCCACTGTGTACTTTGTGAGTATAACCGAACACAGGTAGGGCTCGCGGTCTTTGCGTCTCCATGCTCACAGGCCAAGCCCTTAGTGTCACCAGTGCTATGAGGACCCGAGTGTCACTCCTAGTGTCCCCAGCACAGCTTGACATGTTGTCTCTTTTCACAGAGGTCTAGAAACAAGCTAGGGCAAAGCCACAGCACTGTAAAATAAAATCAAAACACTGTGGAGAGCTCTGCTCATATCTCAAGAGTTATTTTTCTGATTTTGTTTTGTTTTGTTGAGACAGGGCCTTGCTCTACAGTCCAGGTTGGTCTTAAATTCATTATGATGCCCAGACTGGCTTCAAACTCGCATCAATCCTCCTGCCTCAGCCTCCCAGAGCACTGGGATTATAGGCCTGCACCCCCACACTCAGCTGAAATCTACGCTTTCTGAAGCTGTCGTGTCCCAAGTCACAGCTCTGCACTCAGCACTGTCCCTAGGGCGGACCTGCTGGGCATGGTGAGGTAGCCTTTGACAGGCCAGCTACAGCCCAGAGAGCTTGGCTCTGGTCGGGCCGGAGTGATGCCGGCCAGCGCTAGAGGAGCCTCTGGTGGGCGCCATGACGGCTGTCTTGCTGGAGGAGCTAGTAGATTGGAGGGCGCGGACCTATGGGGGCAATGCCCATCAGGAGCAGGGCGGCTGCAGTGTGACCAGCAAGGCTGCCAGGCATGATGAGCTCAGGTGACCCCGGAGGATCTGGTGGCCTAAATCTGACCAGAAACCCAGCTGAATGGAGCCACTAGACCATGGGTGCCTTAGTCTCGGCAAACTTCCGAGCAGAGGCTCATGAGAGTTGCCGAGCCCAGCGGGATTCCAGCGACCCATGGGAGCTCCCAGCAGACAGTGTCACGCAGGACCCGCCGGCAAGGCAGAGAGCGCTGCCCATGGTCACTGCCAGGTGCCCTGAGGGTGCCACTAGAGAGAGCAGCTGGCTGGCTGGGTGACTGAGAGAGCGGCCGGGTCAGGGACCAGGGGCCACCGTCCACTCTACAGGGCCACAAGAGGCCTCTGGCCGCAGCACTGGCGCTGCCCCTGGGCGTGTGAACCTCAGTTAGCGGGGCCTGCCACCCCCCACCCCATGGGTTGGATCTGGGGCCTCTCGACAGGATCTCCAGCACGCATGCTCTGAGAGCCTCCGGCTGACAGGATGTCTCCCCTAAAAGCTTGCTGTCCAGTCAGGGTCAAACAAGGTCTCTTACACACACACACACACACACACACACACACACACACACAGCGCACACGCACGCACACACAGTCTCTACCTAACAACCATATGAATAGAGGTAAATAGAGCTTGAAATCCCGGCAGCCCCACCCCAAGGTGGGAAGCCCGTGCCTCACTCCGCCAAGGGAGAGAAGGGTCAGTTCGCAAGACAAGCCGCAGGAGCTGGGGACAGCTGAGGGCACCTCAACCTGGCGTGCAGCTGAGCCCCGTCCGTCCCAAGGGCAGCCTAGGTCTAGTGCCCAGCTCAGTACAACCAGAGACAGTCTCTTCCGGGCAGCTCACCACCCATTAAAGCCCTGTTTCGGTCCCTTCAGCATGGTGTTGTCCGGACTGCAGGTCACAATCTATTGACAGAACAGGTCACAAAACTGACTTCCTCAGCCACACCAGCATTTAAAACCATAATAGGGACTGGAGGAGCAGTGCAGCGGTTAGAGCACCTGCCCAGCAAACACAAGGTCTTGAGTTCAATTCCCCAGCACTGCGTAAGCGGGATGTGGTGGTGCGCATCTGCAATCCTAGCACTTGGGAGGCTGAGACAGGAGGGTTGCTGTGAGTTTGTGGCCAGCCTGGGCTGTACAGTGAGTTCAGGACCAGCCTGGACTACACAGAGTGAGACCCTGTTTCAAAGAAAAAAAATAATAGAAGGAAGAAAAAAGACAAAAAAAAAGAAAGTGTCCCACAGACATGTGTCAGGAGGAAGGTACTCAGGGCTTGGAACTTGGAGTGGCAGGAGCCAGGCCCTCCTCTGCAATTTCCTTGGTGTGAACTTGGGTGGGCTGGAGACTTCACGCAACTTCCGTGTGTGTGTGTGTGTGTGTGTGTGTGTGTGTGTGTGTGTGTGTGTGAGAGAGAGAGAGAGAGAGACAGACAGACAGACAGACAGACAGACAGAGAGACAGAGAGACAGAGACAGAGACAGAGACAGAGAGAGGTGTGTTACCGGGGACCGGAGGTCTTGGCTTTCATCAAATTCTCAGCAGTTTCCATGCCTACAGGGTGTAGGATCCCTACACATCGCCTGGTGAATGAGGCTGAAGCCACATCGGGTCCCCTGACACCCAGAGAGATCCCAGGCCAGCCAGGAGTCACCTGCCAACTCCACAGTCCACCCAAGGATGACGGAAACCCGCCCTGACCCGGACCCACCTCACCGGCAGGGTGTGGTGCTGTGTGGGGCACCTGCTCCCAGGAAACTGGCTCTGCAGGCTGTGCTGGCCTCACCTTGACCTGGGGATGCCCCCGCCCAGAGGCTGCGGGCCTGGGGCACACGTGCACCTCAGCTTTCTCTGGTGAGGGCCACTGCAGGTGGCTGTGGGGCACCTGTCCCCAAGCCTCCATCCTGGGCTCCAGCGGTCCCTCTGGCAGAGTCTCCTTCCATCCTCACCTGTCCCCAGTGCCCTCGTTCTCCACGCCTCTACTGTAGTGTGTGCAGGACACTGGGCTGCCAGGAACCAGGGACCCGGCTGTCCACGCCCCGGCTGGTGCCTGGGGGCAGGTACTGCACTCTACCTGCCCTGGGCTATCCAACCTCCATGCTGTGCACAGGGCCACACACAGATGCTCGGGATGGGAACGCTTCCCCCCCCCCCCTCTCTCTACTGTAGATCAAATTCACGGCCTTCATTCTTATTTTATTTTTGATACAGAATCTCGCTAAGTCCTTAAGTTGCCCAAGCTGGGCTTGAACTTACAATCCTCCTGCCTCAGCTCCCAGAGTGCTGTGACAGCAGGCCTGTTCCACGGGGGTCCCGCTGGGGGAACAGGAATGCTTATTACTGGCTTTAGATCCAACATTCTCCAAGTCTTGTAGAGGGTCACAATTTATGTTCCTTGGACATGGTATCCTGCGTGCATGCGTGTGTGTGTATGTGTGCGTGTGTGTGTGTCACTGGGGGTTGGAACTGGGGTCTTGCACATACATGGCCAGTGCTCTGCCACGAACTGAGCTGCAACCCAGCACATGAGTCTATTTTTATGTAAGAGAGTTGGTATAATGTGAGCCTGTAATCCCAGCACTCTGGGAGGCTGAGACAGGAGGATCCCAAGCTCAAGGCCAGCCTGGGCAACGTAGCAACTTGACAGCGGTCTCAAAATCACAAATAAAAGTGAAGGGCTGAGGTTGTAGCTCAGGTTGGCAGCCCTGGGTTCAGTCCCCAGCACCCCCTTCCACCACCCACAAGCACGGCAGAGGTCCTGAGTCCCGTGCCCTCCCCTCTGTAAGCCCCAGAAGAGGGGGTCCTGGGTAGGGGAGCCAGACCAGCAGCTGTCCAAGGGCAGCTCCTACCCCTTCACAGACTCCTCCCCTCACCCCTCCTACGAGCCCAGCACCCCCCACCCAGATCTCTAAAACAGCCCTTACTGGGACACCCTTGTCCTTTTCCTGCGGCCACTGCCACCAAGACGTGCCCAGGTTCCATCCCCAGACACAAATTCCCTGTCACCAATGTCATGAATCCAACACACAAGCAGGGAGAGACCCTGGGCAGGACTGAGACTGCGGCGCCACGCCCTCCTCAGGGTGCCCAGGAGGTGGCAGCCGGGGCAGAGGAGAGGCCAACTTGGCACTGCCCATGTGTGGGAGGAACTGAATTCAAGACACTGGAGAAGCCACGAGAAGAGGGCGCAGCGGGACGGAAGTGTGGAAAGTGGGGGCGGTTCTGGTTACTAACACACTCAGCCCAACGGGAAGCCAGGAGCAGTGTACACCAGTGATCCCAGGCAGGAGGATCACAGAGTTAAGCCCAACCCGGGCAGCACTGTGACTTAAAGAGCTCTTGTCTCAAAATAAGAAAGTAGCCTCATGTGAGGGTCCTGGGTTCAATCCCCACTGCTGCAATCAATCAATCAATCATCAGTCACCACACGCACTGCAATGGTGGCCACAGGATACCAAGTAGGGAAACCGTGTACCTGGCCTACAATTTTTCTGGAAACCTAAAAGTTCTCTAACTAAAAATATCTATTGAGAAAAAGAGCCCAAAAAGAAAACCCCACAAAACCCTGGGCCTGAAGGGCTGGGGCACAGCTCAGCAGTTAGAATACTGGCCAAGCAAGCACAAGGCCCTGAGTTCGAGTCCTCAGCACCACACAAACCAGACATGGTGGTGCACGCCTGTAATCCCAGCCCTCGGGAGGCTGAGGCAGAAGGATTGCCATGTGTTTGAGACCAGTCTGGGCTACACAGTGAGTTCAGGACCTTCCCCGGGCTACAGAGTAAGGCTCTATCTCAAAAACAAACAAAAAAATCCCCCCCAAAACAAAACAAACAAACAAAAAAACAAGCGAAAAAAAGAAACAACCCAGGCCCGGGGCCTCACGCACACACCCGACTCGGGTTCTCCCCGCAATTCTGCAGTCCCGAGTCACAAGCTCAAGCATCAGGGTGCTATGGCCCCACAGCCTGGCTGGAGCTCAGGTCTGGGGCCTGGAGAGGAGAGTCCGGGGTCCGAGCGCATCCTCAGCCAACCTGGCCAGGGGCTCAGAGAGTAGTCGGGCCACTGCTTCCCACGCCTGGGACACCAGTGTATGAAGTGACCGAGATCGGGCTGTTTCTGGAGAAGCTGATTTTGCCTGGCACGGATTTGCAGTTTTTGAAATATAAGAACACTGAGAATTCAGATACACTTGGACAACAGCGGAGGTCACTTCTCTCTTTTTCCTTTCCTTTTCTTTTCCTTTTCTTTTCCTCTTTTCTGTAGTATGAGGGACTGAACCCAAGGCCTCTGCACTGAGCTACATGCTCAGCCTTTATTTTTTTTCCCATTTTATTGATTTGTATAAGTGCAAATTTTAAGGTTTACAACGAAGTTGAGCATTTTGTGCACATACGTATCTTGCCAAGGTGACAAGGACTTACCCGCTCTCCTTTTGCCCCTTCCCCTATCCATCCCTCCCTCCC